>JAHWFO010015425.1:3219430-3237163 GCA_023313115.1 Rhysida immarginata | reverse complement strand
TTGAATTACAGCGCCATCTACCAAAAATAAAAAAAATGTTTCAGACAAAATGTACGTAGTTTTTTATGTAGGACCTGAATCTGCAATAAAAAATAGGGGTTCCCATTTGAAATTTTAAAGTTGCCCCCCGCCCCACCCCCAGGGGCCGGGGGGGGTGGGCTAATTTTAGCACCAGCAGATGCCCCCTCGAAAATAATCAACTTTGGATTCTACGCATTTTTTCGTGTGAAGCTTATTTTTCGAGTTATTCTGCTTTGTCAACTTAAAATTTACACCCTGTATATCATGGAAATTCTTACACCCAGTCATTAATACTTTCACTGGTGTTTAGCTTTCCGCCTCTTGCGGAGACCCTATTTTCGGCCCGTATCTGGGTTATAGGTACCGAACTTTGGGTTTTGTGTGACGAAAGAATTGTGATTTCACTTTTTTGGATATTTTACCTAAATCGAAGTTAATTTCATCTAAGTTATATTTTAGTTCGAATGGGAGCAGGGTCACGATGTTAACAAGTTTTTTATCAATAGTTTTTTTATTTTATAAAGTATAAGTCCGTATGTATTTACTATTTCTAATATTTTGTATTAAGAATTCATGGATATCATGTTGAATTACCAAGAATTCTTTGTATATCTTTCTAATACATAATTCAAAATATTAACCTTTAAATAGATTCTTTCATTCAACTATATACGAGGGTTGTTCGAGAATATTTGCCTTCGATCCGTAACTTTTTTATTTCTTAACCGATTTTCAAAATTCTTTTTGTATCTGATACTTACATTTGTCCTGTAAGTAATGCATTATTCACTTTTCGACATAGTCCTCATCTCTTTCCACGCATTGCTCCAACGCGTGACTAGTTGGGTGAACTCGTCGGAGAGGAATTCCGGAGTTGTTGTCGACTCGAGGATTGAATGGTACCTTTCACCTCGTCATCAGAACGCAACTAATGTCCCTTAAGGTGCTCTTTCTTCTTTGGGAAGTGGTGAAAGTCGCAAGGTGCAAAGTCTTTCATTTTTGAACTGCAGTTTTTCATCTTAGAACTGTAGGCGCTGCAATGCCTCTGGTATGCGTGCGTTATAGTGCTGTAGAAAAGGGTCCAAAGCTGCCATTCAATTCTGGTGTCGACAACAACCCCAGAATTCCTCTCCGACGGGTTCACCCGACTAGTCACGCGTTGGCGCAATGCGTGTGGAAAGGGATGGAGACTATGTCGAAAAGTGAATAGTGCATTTCATAGAGGACAAATGTAAGTATCAGATACAAAATAAATTTTGAAAATCGGTTAACAAATAAAAAAGTTACGAACCAGGAGGCAAAAATTATGGAACAACCCTCATAATTATCAAAAGTCGTATTCCATTCGAAAGGAAGAAAACATTTTAAGACTCATTTTGTTTCTTAAGTGACACTGAATTATGTCTTAATATCTTACTACATTATATTAGTCAACTTCATATATTTTAAAAATCTCGTTATGATTTAATTATAACGAGCTACTTAAATGGTTCTAACGGTTGGAACTCAATGGTTTTATCAGGTGGAACTTTCGAGATTTCGTCCATTCATTCATGATGATATTCCGCGTGCTGTGCGGCGAGTGGATCGAGCCTATGTGGGACTGTATGAAGGCTTCCGGCGAGTCGTGCATGGCTATCTTCATCCCAGCGCTCGTCGTCGGCAACTTCATGGTGCTCAATCTCTTCCTCGCTCTCCTCCTCAGTTCCTTCAATTCTGAAGAACTCTCCAAAAACAATAAAAAGGTAGGTTACAAAATTTTATTTTATTTGCATTTCTGCGAATGAAAGTTACAAGAAAGTTCATTTATTGAAACTGAGTTATATTAATGAGGCCTGGTTCACATTAGCCCGGCAAAGTGGCAGAGCCGTACTTGTTGACGCATGAGCCGTACTTGTTGACGAACATTCGCGGCAAATTTTTTCGAGCGGTAAATGTTAATGTCTGTTTAAATTTCTCCGAATGCCGCTAGAACCAGTGGGCCGCGTTGCCCAGTTAGTAGAGGCGACGAGCTAGATGTTCCTGGTCCCTGGTTCGAATCTAAATCGCAGAATTTTTCGTAGAAGATCTTGTGGAGAAATATTACACGAAACACAGGAAGACACACAGTAACCGGTGAAGAAGGTCTATTATGAAAGTCCGATGATCATCTACGTGTCTACGGATCATGTGTTTCTGTAACATTTCTCCACAAGACCTTCTTTTCATCTGTGTTTCATCTACATAAGCTCCACAAGACCTTTGTTTCTATTGTGTTTCGTCCACTTCAACCTTTGCATTTCTCCATTGGGTGACTTGTATTCATTGTTTTTATTATTTATTTTTATTTATATTTCTTTTAATTAAATGTAGTTTTTATTTATTTTTTAATTAATATACCGGGTGGGCAAGAAATAACGTGAGATGTTCAGAGCTCGCTAGCGGGAATTCTATTAGGCCAAATGCAGTACATTTTGGTGTATATGCTTAGTGGAACATGCAGTTTCGATTTCTGCAAAAAAAAAAAAAAATAGTACCAAAAGTCGCCATAGGGGGCGCTTATTTCAAGAAAACAATGAATACATTTGCATAAGCGCGTTCCGTGTTGAGCAATCATGACAATAAAAGGCAAGGCTGAGGATTTCCCATCATTCACGAACGAATGGTCACTGAATAACTGGAGCCAGATACTGTGGACAGACGTCAGAAGAAAGGAGAAGAAAACACTAATCCACATAAGATATTTAATCAGACGATGGATGCACATTTCGGCAGCCAAGCTGCCTTCTTCAGCATACAGGAGAGCTTCGATCAGAGTAGGCAAGCTATTCTGATGTCTTGCCTACTCTGATCGAAGCTCTCCTGTATGCTGAAGAAGGCAGCTTGGCTGCCGAAATGCGCATCCATCGTCTGATTAAATATCTTATGTGGATTAGTGTTTTCTTCTCCTTTCTTCTAACGAATGGTCTGACGATGACGCTTACTCTGCCTGACCGGGCGTTATTAGTCAAGTTGTTTTATCACAAGAGCGACAATGCAAGTGCTGCCCTTCGTGAATTCCGGCGATTGAAAACGTTACGAAGAGGACCGATGAGCATAACTAACTTACGGAAAATGATTGAACGATTTGAATCTACCGGAACTGTAGGAGTGCAACCAGGCCGGGGACGCAAACAAATCAGGCAGCAACACGTTGAAGAAGTTGCAACTGCTGTTATGGAGCAGGAGATGACTACTGTTTAGGGTACCAGCAGTGCACACGCAATAGCACGCCAAACAGATATCCCATATTCGACGGTGAGGAAAATATTGCATAAGATATTGACATTTTATCCCTATAAACTCACACCTGTTCAACAATTGCTTCCTGGAGATGAACGTACCCGAACTGACTTTTCGTTGAGATTTTTAGCACGTATGGAAGTGGATGATGCATGGCCATAGCAAATTTTATGGAGTGATGAGGCACATTTTTATTTGAATGGTGATATCAATACCCACAACTGCCGTATTTGGGCTGCATCAAATCCACAAGTGTGTCTGCCAACTCCTATGCATTCACCGAAACTAACAGTATGGTGCGGCTTTACTGCTTCTTTCATCATCGGCTCGTACTTTTTTGAAGATATCCGTCCCCGTGGACTGGTGACTTGTTCCGTCAATTCTGCCAGGTATGCCGATATGCTTGAGAATTTTGTGATACCATGATTGCAGGAAAAGGGTTGTCTGGATTCTATCATTTTTATGCAGGATGGTGCGCCACCGCACATCGGACTTCAGGTGCAGCAGATCTTGCGAGAACGTTTTTCAGACGACAGAATAATTAGTCGTGCATTTCCCATGATATAGCCACCCAGGTCGCCTGATCTCAACCCTTGTGATTTTTGTTTATGGGGATATTTGAAAAGCCTTGTGTATCAAGCACATGTTCCTGACCTCTCAACCTTAAAGGATCAAATAACGTTACATATCAGACTAATTAATGCAGATATGCTGCGAGCTGCCGTAGAAAATGTCGTGTACCTCATGCAGCTATTGGAACAGCACACTGGTGGTCATATTGAAACACATTTGTAATTAAAAATAAAACATTGTTTATTGTTGTTACTAAAGTTGGTTTGTACGGTATTTGTTCATTTGACAATTAGGTATTCATTGTTTTCTTGAAATAAGCGCCCCCTATGGCGACTTTTGGTACTTTTTTTTTTTTTGCAGAAATCGAAACTGCATGTTCCACTAAGTATGTACACCAAAATGTACTGCATTTGGCCTAATAGAATTCCCGCTAGCGAGTTCTGAACACCTCACGTTATTTCTTGCCCACCCGGTACTTTATCACAACTCTTATTCTTATATAAAAAATACTTTTGTCAATTGGGTAAGCCTTTTTAGAGATATTAATTTTTTTTCTAAAAATTAAAACAAGGCTGTAGCGTTCAAACCAGCGAACCAAGCTCAATAAACTCGACATGTACGGACTCCACTCATTAAGGCAAATTTTTTTTTTTGTAAATGTCTTGTTTGACTCTGATGAGCCATTTTGGAGTTATTAACGATCCCCCATCACCCCGCCCAACCCCCCCCCCCCCCTTCCCGCGCCAGACCCCGCCCCTTCCTCCGCCCCCCTTCCTCCGCCAGACCCTGCTCCCCGACATTTTTTTTTTTTTTTATAAAAACATTAATTCATACTTAGAGGGATCCTTAAACTATGCATTGATTGAAGTATTTTTCATGGAAATGGGCTAAGCCTTTTCAGAGAAAATAACTGTTTTTATAAAAATGAAGAAATATCGAAATGTCATTCATTTCATCGACCCAAACACAATAAAAACGACATGAACGGCCTCTCATTGAGATGAATCTTTTTGGAAAAAAAATGTTTTGCTGCGAAGAGGCATTTTGGAGTAAAAATGGTTTTAAGCCGTAAGAGATGTTAAAGACGTGCAAACGAGAGCAAACGATCGTCAAGGATATTACAGTAACGTTCACCTGTGAGGAACGATGGCACAACTACGTGGGGACCTATTTTTCAGTCCACGTAAACCTCAGACGAGAATGTTCCCTCCACCAGCTTGAAGAAGAGTATCTTCTAAGGGCAAGAAGGGTCCATCGCTTCATGTGGTTTGCGCGGTACTCGTACCCTGCCATCGGCATGTATCAACATGAATCACGGCTCATCAGTCCAGGCAACCTTTTTCCATATGTTTGGGGTACTGTGACGATCTTCCTGTGCTCATGGTACTCGTTGTGCCCTGGAATGTGCAGTCAGCAGAGGTACTCGGGTGGGGTGATGGATGGATGGTCCGACTGCTTACACGTTTCTGTGCACCAGCGTTAAATTCCCGAGTGATCTATTGCACTGTGGCCCGCCTATCCGCCGCTGTTACGATGCGAGCTAGCTCATCCACACGCTGTTTGTCCAGAGCAGTTGGCCCTTGAAAGGATAGTTTTACCGGCATCGACGTACTCGCGGTACACCCGTGACACAGTGGTTCCTGAAATTCCCAGTGCCTGCACGACTTCCGAGATGGAGTGAGCCATTCGTCGGGCTCTGACAATTTGATCACGATCAAATTCGCATAGATCTTTCGTTTTACGCATACATTCCGACTATTACTGTTTGTCTAATCGCCGTTTACGTCATTCCGTGTCCGTTGCCAGGACCGCCTACATCGCCACGTTTGCATAACGCCAAAGATCTCTAATTCAAGTGCTCTCAGTATAATCTTTAGAGCAAATTCAATGAAAAGACAATGCGTAATTATAAACCTTCATATTGTGAGAAACAAATTTTTCACTATTGCACAACTTAAGATAAGGTTAAGTTTATAATGAATCTTTTTGATGATGTTGTTTTTCCTTTCGTTTTTGGAACGGGCCACGGACAAAATCATCAAGGCTATTATGTAAAGAAGGACTTAGGCTTCATAAATTCGTAATATAATTATTTTACTCTTGTTGGATAAAATGAACAGAATTAGGGTGAACCAACTTATACTCTCGTATGAAATTAATTTGATTCTCTTATAGAAGAAATCCATAAATATTTTTAATGTAAGATTATTATTATTATTACATATTTCAAGTGATTTATTGCTATATCATATGTTTAAAGTAAATTAAACACATATTGATTTTATATTTTGCAAGGTTAAAGTAAGCAATAAAAAATTAGATTTCGCTTCCAAGCTCAAAGGAAAAATTGAAAGTTGATAGGACCATACGTATTCCCCCAGAAATGCATTAAAGGTATTTAAATTATAAATCCATACCTTTCCCCCCATAGTTGAAAATAAACAAGTGTCAACATGTTCAATTAGGTTAGGGATCAAATAATGCAATAGATTTGCATATAAAATTCACGGAAGCTGATGCGAATTTGAAAATCAAATTAGAAGAATCTCTAAACAGTGAATTTATAAATTGCCAAAACGTTTTCCGACAAAGTTTGAAGATGTCTTTTAAATGCTAATACCCAGAATTCACATCGGTCTGATTTTGACAAAACATATAAATAAACAAATAGGATTGATTTTTGCGTTTAAATTGAGATGAAAATTTAACTAGTTTTAATAAAGTTTGCCTTTATCCTCGAAGGGAAATTCTATTCCATCTTCTGCTCTTGCTTTCCGTTTGTACTGCAGTAATTAATTAAATAAAGCTTAATTCATGTTTCAATTAACAATGAAAAATTAAGTTTAAATCTGCCATTCTTCCTTTGATGTCCTAAATTAATAATAAAAATAATTTTTAATCAAATACTCTAAAATTCTATTAAAAAATTATTTTTGAATTGTTTGCGTAGTTTCAAATCCATTAATTTCTTTATTGAATTTTGATAGCAGTTGATTGAAATTTTTTATTTAACTAATAATAATAAGGCTCTATTAATTAAATGAAAAAGGCGTTCTCATTGGGTGGTCTTTATATCTAAAATTCGAAAATGCAAGCCTAGTCCTTTATTTTTATTGCTAAATCATCTGAAAATTCAATTTTTTTACTTTCTCCCAGTGAATTGTAGAGCAAATAAAAGACAAGCTGACGACTCATCGATCTTAAACTGTTGCCAAAACAGAGCTTGTTGTGGCTACTCGACGATTTCAAACTTGCATTCATTATCTTCAGAAAAAAACTATTCTGAGCGCTCTCACCTTCCAGGTGCACGCAATCTCTCGGATATCCTCACAGTTTTGTGTGCACCTTCTATTTTAACTTCTTGACAGAGAAAACATGGACGGTATAAAATGGGTAGAGCTAAAAAAAAATTAAAAATACACACAGGGTGGGGAAGTAAGATTTAAAAAAAAATATCAATCCAAGGCAAAAGTTACCAAGTTTAGTTGTCTACTATATATGGTGTCTGTTTTTCTTTTCTCTTTAAATATTGAGATCGATGAATTTTCATTTCTAGAAGGTATTTTCTGCTTTAATCTTAAATAAAATATTAAAAATTCTATCAAATATTTTACGTAGCACTTTGTAAATGGCTAATGAGAAAAATGGATATGATTTTAGAAGCTTTAAAGAAAAGTCTTAAAATAAAACTAGAGGATAGAGCCATAGGATAAAAAAAAAGATAAAAATTTCTTTCAATTAAAAACATTAATTTTAAAAAAATTTTAAATTTTAAGATTCTTTTCTTTCGGTATACAAAATGTTTTAAATAAAAAAAAATATTTATTGTTGCTGCTGTCGTCAAGTATAAGAGATTCAATGTGGCTGTGTGTAAAAATAAAGCAAGTGATATTTAAAAAAAAATTATTTTTCATAACATATTTAAAGCAACAAGGATAATTTAAAAAGCGTAAACAATTTTTTACATGGAAATAGTAAACTATGAAATTTGAATGTTTTGTGAATATCTTGGGATAAAGCATATTTTATCTGCACAAACACCATATTTAAGTAATTAGAATTTTTATTTTCTCATTAGAGACTCGTTAGCAAAGCACAAATTAGAAATGTTATAATAATCAAAAAAATGATAATAAAATCATTATCTTTAAATATTATAGATATTATTAAAAATTAACTTGTTTTTATATGACTGCATATAATATTAATATGGCCCCGGATTGGTTTATGAATTTTGCAGGCAATAGTTTCACGAAATAAACAAAAGCTTGAAGTCATCTATGCCAGCGATTTTCAATCAGTGTACTGTGAGTGATTCTTGTGTGTGCCGCGAAAAATTTAATAAATATAAAAAATAGCTTTTTAAGAAGTTTAATTATTATCGTTTTATTACAAATTAAAATAAGTTGTTTTGTGTGTATTAATAACTAAACTGCCGTGCCGCGGAAGTTCATACGTTCAAACTAGAGTAATACCCGGTTTCGCTCGATGGAAAAAGTTGCCTGGAGATCCTGCGCGTGAACCGCTGTCCATGTGAAAAGTACAGATTCTTCAAATTGACACTCGCTACTTTTAATGACTGTCCTTGCGCTTTGTTGATAGTCCTAGCAAATGCAAGCCGAATTGGAGTTGACACGCTTGTATATCTTCAGGAGCTTCGTTTGCTCTAAAAGCTTCTTGTCTTTCTGTACGTTGTTCAAGTGTTTCTCTTTGTCTTGCTTCAGCCATACTTTCTCCAAATTCTGTTTTCTTCTCATACTTTCTCCGAATACTTTCTTGTTTTCTCCATACTTTTGCTGACGAATACTTCTTGCTTCTGCTCTCTCATTCGCTCTCGCTTCTGCTATACTCTATCTCATTCTGTAGACGGTTTGTTGTTTCTTCTAATAACTAGTTTGCTCGATTTTGAGCTGCACGCCTCGCAGCTGAAGTTCTTCCGAGAGCACCTCTTCGTCGAGGCATAGGCCTGTATTCAGAATGAGCATTGTTGAGTATAAATTCAATAAATGGAATTTGTATTCAACAATGGTCTTGAACAATAGCAAGAGCATTAGTGGTCACTCTGAATGTGGGCCATATCAAAGCCGACGGAATCTAAACAAAGTCATGGCACTATGTCATTTCTGTGTTGAAACGTCACGAAAACCGATGGGATATTTTGAAATGTGAATTTTGTATTTTAGTAAATACAGTGAAATAAAATGCATTACTGTCAAACATGGGTCATTTACTTTTTTAATAAATCATTTTATTTTAAATTTTAAATATCCTTATTTTGTTTATAAATTTATTTTTGCATTACGTCACAAAAACAGTGCCACGGTTTGTTTAGATCGCGTGGGCTTCGGCCATATTCGCTAAACAACAAAAGAAACTAGAATCTGAGGACAAATTTTTCTTATGACTAATAATTCTGTACACGCGTTTCATTGAGAAATCGTTGCATTGTTAATGTTCCTCTTCAAAGTTCACCTCGTTGCAACAAAAATAACTCTGCAACATGCAGTGTATTGAAAAATCCATTACAGTGAGAATATACAGTAGATGATCCTTTTTAAAATTCTTATAGGGAGAAATATCAAAACATAAACATTGAATATCCGCCATCTTTTGAGGGCATCGAGACCCATGGCTGCCATGGCTCTGAACTTATCCCATTGTTATACAATACATCCAAACACGCAACAACTCGTTACCATCGTTATACAATAACAAGTCGGGCAAAAACGGCGCACTTCGATGAGTAGCAGTATAGGATTGCCTTCCTCTTGTCCTCAAAAAATGGCAGCTGTACCCATCATTCAATGCGAAGATATTTTTCCCTATTGTTGCAACAAGGAGAGACTTATTGCAAAAATTATCTTTTCCTTAAATTATGGCTATACAGAAATTCAACATTAATTCGACGAATACGCAAGTTTAGGAGGGAGAAAAAAATTTTAAAAACATAAAGTGGGGTTAAACGGAATAAAAATAACACATGATTTTATATCAGGTGTCGATAATAACTAAAAAAAATTTATAATGAAAGAAAAAAAATATTAAATCATCTGCCCTTGGATTCGAATCTGCGACTTTCAGATCCGGTGGCTTTTCACTCATAAAACCCGTGCAACCCCCGGAAATCCATGCTTTCCTAGTTAAAGCATCTTGAAAAGTTTGATGCCTATTGGTTTCGCGTTGTAGAGATTATCGCAAATATACAGACAGACACACTTTGACTTTATTATATATAGGGTAAGGCATTTATCTTGAGACAACTGAATATCTCGGAAACTAAGCATTGTACGAAAAAATCAAAAGTGAATTATTTCGCGGGGGAAAATCATTAGTTAAAAAATTATCCCCCCCCCCTTGTGAGGGGGGCTGGGGGGAAGCGGGTAAATTTTAAATTTTAAATAGGAACCCGTATTTTTAATGGTATAATCAGATTGTACACAATATTCGAGAAATGTTTTATTCTTGGTGTTTTTTCAATTGATCCAACCGTTTAGGAGATAGAGGCCCTGAAAATGTGGAACTTTTTGAACCCAATTTCATCGATGAAGACAAAGAGATAGAGAGTGGGTCTTACAGACATTCCTATTCTACTTTTTAATGGTCTTTAAGAATCCGAAGTCAGAATTTCAAAAATCCAATATTTTTCAATACACACGCATAAACTCTGTCTCCACAGGACTGCTGCCCCCAAGTTTACTTGTGCACTAAAAAATTTTGAATTTTTGAAATTCTGACTTCGAATTCTTAAAGACCATTAAAAAGTTGAATTCCTAAACGTGATGTTTTTGTTCTCAGTTTTATGCAAATGCGAACCTTGGTGGTTTCATTAGTAAGTTAAATAAGACATTCTACCTTGTTGTTATTATTCTTCTTTATATCATTATAATTTCACGCCAGGCCAGAATAAGTTGACCAATGCGTTGCTGCATGGCCGTTAGAGGGCTCTCAGCCATACTTTAAGAGTTTCCATAATACAGGGTCTTTATAATTAAAGTTCCATTTTGACATGGCCATAAAAAAAAAACTAAACTACTGGACCAAAAGCTATAATACTTGGTAATATTATACAAGAGGGCATGGGAAGTTCATACCAACCAAAAAAAAAATTAGTTCAAAAAGTCACCACCAGCATGGAATGGCGCTCTATGCAATATTCGTATACGAAATTAGACACGAAGACACAGGTTAACAAGCCTTTAATCGTTACTAAAATTAGTTACATGTTGAATGTGGCCGCCACCATTTACTGAAAGCAGGTTACACCGGATTACTGTGTCAACAGTAAAAAAAAAGCGACAAAGTTGTGACAACTCGGATAGCGATTCTGGGCGCAATGTTGTAGCCAATCATTGGAGAGCTGCTTGGCTACAAAATGGCGCCCATGTAAATAGTTATGACTGTTCCTATATATTAATCTAACCTTATGGTTAACAGTTTTACTTGAAACAGAATTCATGCATAGCTAGTATATCTTTCCGCCACCAGGTTGCAGGAAAAGCCAAGAGGATGCCAGCTGTCCACATCACAGCCCACTTCTGTCACCGCTGTCGGTGTACTCAGAGACCCTGTATAGAGAGACTCTAGTCATACTTTCCCAACTTCAATTGTAAAAGTTTGCTTTCCCGGTGCTTGCAGAAACGATCAGACGTTGAAGAAAATACTATGCTCAAATTTCTACGGTTGAAAGGCACTTCATTAGCTGAAATTCATCGCGAAGTTAGTTATGATAGTCTTCCATGTGGAGAAAAGACAATAAATGAAAGTAATTAGATATAAATTAAAATGTTTTTGATCACAACCTTAATATCATACAACATTATTTCAAAACGCCTGATCTTCAAGAAACACTCAACCAACGTCTCTCTACATCATTAGGCATCAAGGTAACATCAAACTTCAACCACGAAGACTGCATCGGAACTTTGTAGTATGCACATTCTATTCAACATCAGATGAAATACTACATTGAGCATCCTGAAGTCATCGGATCATATATCGGAGTAATCTGACTGCAGAATATATCATTCCATGCAAAAAAAAAAATTAATTTATATCTAATTACATTCACTTATTGTTTTTTCTCCACATAGAAAACTATCATAATTAACAATTTAAACATTATCTAATTTCCATTAAAACACTTAAGGTGCTAATTCAATATACGGCCTAAAATATCCGGACACCCCTTGTTGTAGAATCGGAGATTCCTGAGGCACTTATTAATAGGTTGTCGGTCCAACTTTTGCATTAATCACAGTCTGCACACGTCTGGGAAAACTTCCACTAGGCTTTGATAGGTGGTTGCAGGAATTGTCTTCCAAGTGTCCATGAAAGCTGCAATGAGTCCGGCTATGGACGATTTGCCTGGACATGTAATCTGCGATCTAATTTCCTTCAGTTTTTGAACACCCATGTTGTAAACGAGGGCCACCCAAGATTTGATACGCGGACAGAACAGTTCTACTGTTGGGACAGAATCAAGCCTTCTCCGAATTGTTGCCAGAGAGTTGGGATAGCATTGTTGTCCAGAATGTCAAGATGTAGAGTTATTTTTCCAGCCACAGGACCTAAAGGACTCAGGCTTAACCATGAAAAACATCCCACAGGGAGGTTTTCCTCCGCCCCCCAACCTATTAGTTGACACAAATGTCGGAAATGAAGCCTTCGCCAGGCATCCGCCAAATTCAGACGTGTTTACCGAACTTCCAAATCGTGAAGCGAGATTCATCGCTACAAACCACGAGTTTCCATTGTTCCGCAGTCCAATGGCGGTGAGTTTTCAACAATCTCAATTGTCGCTTAGCATCACGTCATTGATATTCGGCTTGTGAGCATCCGCACGACCGTGGAAATCCTTAGCTCTCGACTAACATTCGTGCAATTAGCGACAAAACCCATCGCATTTTGAAACTCGCGAGTGATTCCTGCCACTGGGGACATGCGTTATCCTTCAATACCCTTTTCAGGGTTCGACAGCTGCTATTAGTACATTTTCTACAAGGTGGCATCCGATGATCATGCTAGTACGAAGTCACTGAGCTCTGTCGACTTACTCATGGTCTGTCTAAGCACGTATATGAACTCCCAATCCTCCACTTTTATGTTGTTCGATGACGTATCAGATCACTGAATAGTACTTTTGGCCATATTGACTTCTTCAATGCTGGCATAGATCTCTTGGTGCGCCGCTGGATAAATAGCATATTTAGGAAAATAATCTGTGCAAAGATCGTGCTTTTTTATTTGTATAAACTGAATAAATATACACAATTGAAGTCTTGATATCTTACTTATTGAACCACCCTTTGTAAAATGTTGATAACCCAAAATTTGGGTTTGTATTTTTATGTGCAAAATAATCCTTAAATTTTCTTTCATAACGCTTATTTATTTAAAGAAGTCACCTCTTTTACTTATAATTTCTGTTCTAAATGAATACTTGTCTTCTGACCTGAAACATGTTCTTTACTTTATTTGAGATTAAGATATCAAATAAAGATTGACTTTTCCGTTTTTAATTGTCCACTTAATCAGTAAACTGGTAAATACAATTGTTACAGGTAAAACGATTTCGCTGGTATTTTCAAGATGTCAAGTACTCCACCCTACATATAAGAATAGCGGATTTATTTGAATTTTTTATTTTTTTTCCTCTGTAAATGTAGGATGAAGAAGCTTCTCGGTTAATGCTGGGTATAAAGAGGTTGAAGTTCATCTTCTGTTGCTGTTGCCACTATTGTTCTCCTCGCTTTAAGAGACGGAGACGGGCGAGTGCCGAAACTATTCTGTCGGAAAAGGGTGACTCTTATTACAGAGACGAAAGAGTAACATCATTTGCAAATGAAAGCTTCGAGGACAGTGAAACTTCCTCACCTTTTACGGTCCCATCGACGCCCGTGAATAAACGTAAGATTGTAGCCAAAAAATTAAAATATTTTTATTATATATTTGTATGTATTTGCTATAATATAGTTATGTTTTCTTTCAGCACCACCCCTTCCTCCGCCTCCGGCAACGGGTGCGATCAGAAACCGTCCGGCCGCAGGGAGTGATAACGCACCAACAGACCGGAAAGTGACGTGGACTCCCGTCGTTGATTATGTGGACAAAATGCGACGAGGTTCCCTGGAGTCCATCGACATCACTGACACCTTACTTCAAATGGGAACAAGCCACTCTGGACCGCATTTTATAAGAAGTGATGCGGCTACACAGACATCGGAATTTATTTCGCCTACAGGAATCATCAATCGTCAGCCGACTTCCAATGAAACCGAGAAAGGGGGTTTGAGCAGACAGACGAGCGAGGGCGAAGAGAAGTCCACTCTTAATCTCCTTCAAGAGGCCGTGGCCGAAGACGAGGTTACCGTTCCTTTATCCGAAAGAAATCCGGAAGACTGCTTCCCGCAGTGCTTTTATAAACGGTAATCCATTTATGTATTTTAAAATGTCTCTTAATTTTAGCGTTTATAATGAATAAATTGATAAAGAATTAAGAACTAATGGTTCGACTATTTGAAATGAATCGAGAAGCATTTCTCATAGTCTACACGTAAGCTTATCTGAATACTGTTTATATCTATGTTGAACTTTTGTTTTATATTGTGATAAAACTATTTATTGAGAGAGAAATAAAGAGAAAAAAGAAATGCGTTTAGCATTTATTTCTCTATTCCTTTCCCCTGAATGATTAAATGAAATATTTTGTAATTTTTAATAACATTCATCTTAAAAATCCATTTATGCATTTTCCATGGAATGTATGCATTTTCGGACATATGCTGATATGAAATTTTTTGTTATTTTTCTTGAGAGCATTGCAGTATAATGTTGATAAACTAACGATAACGCAGTTCTGAGTTGAATTTACCCGTGTAAAAAAATTCTAACAAATTACCCTTGTGACGGAACTTTGAAGATATCCATACCAAGGAAACGAAATGTGCATGTATCTAAATTTAGAGTCTTAATAAGGGATGCTGTTATCCCCATAGCTAAGAAACGAATCTGAAAAAAGCGTTCAGCTGAGATCCATATAATTGTTAACTTGTTGTAAAAGTCGAGAACAATTGAAAAGATGTCTCGGTTGTTAGTGTTAAACTTACAAGTAATTACAATTTGAGCTAGTTAAAATTTTTCAAATTTTTGTAAATTTTTCTATTGGAGATCACAAAATTATACATGCAAAATAACTGAACCAGCGTGTAAAAAATTCTAACAGATTACCAAAGTGAAGAAACTTTGAAGATTTCCATACTAAGGAAACGAAATGTGCGTATGTGTAGACATTTAATGGAATTCCATCACAAGGTCTCACAAGCTTCTAAAGATGTTCACAGAAATTTGAATCCAGAGAAAGCTTGAAGCATGTGTAAAATGTTCGTTATTTTTTCTTTTTAAAATTTTTATGATTTTAATTTGGAATTTATCGATTATACTCAGTTATCGCCTCCATCTTCCTCCGAACACGACTACGCGCTTAGGTCATGCACCTGGCCCGCTAAAGCGCAGCCATTAACTCCGGGCTTATTTTGAACCATTAACTCTCGATTAAAATCGATAACGTATTGTTTAACACAAGTGTGAGAACGAATAAAACGATTCGTCATTGATTTCATTGCTTCAAAAAGTCATTTGCATGATTACATTTATAACGAATTTTAAAAATAAATATCCGATACGAAAACCTCTTAAATCAGTTATTAAAACTATACATATAATAAAATGAATTTGATTCATCAACGTTTATCTAAAAATTTCAATAAATTTTTCTTCTATATTTTTTACAGTTGTTGCTGTTGTAAATCATTGCTCACATCAAAACTTGCGGAGATATGGTTTCAATTTCGGAAGAAGGTGATACAAATTGTGGATCACTGGATATTCGAATGGGCAATTCTAATTTTAATATTCCTTAGCAGTGTTACTCTAGTAAGTTTGAGTCGCCTATAAATTTTAATAGCTTTCCAATTTATTAAGACAAAACCACTATAAATAATGTTCATTAAATTTTTTGTCTACAAAGTTATAATTTCCTTTATACCAAAACATGTAATTTTTACCTCTCAAAGAATATGTAACCTGTTAGTATTGGCCTGAATCCTTTTCATTAAATTGTAAAATGATATTTTAGTGTTCACTGAGTATACTTATATACGTATCATGATGATTAATGTAAATGTTTCTAAACTCGTTTAAAAGAAAAGGCTTGTAATAAACTTCGTTATATCTATTAATGAAAAACTGAGGATTACAACATAAAAAATCAGGGAATTTTTATTAGCATTGTATAAAAATCTTTTTTAATATAATATGAAATATTGTTGTGTTTCAGTGTTTTGAAGATAAATATTTAGATGGAAATAAACCTCTTAAGGAAACGCTCTATTATTTGAACATCGTATTCTGCGTGATTTATGGGCTGGAAATGATACTGAAGTGGCTCGCTCACGGTTTAGTAGTCTATTTCTCAAACGGATGGAGTATTTTAGATTTCATCATTGTCATGGTATAATTGCCTTTTTGATTATAACATTATTATTCAATTTTTTATCCATTATTTTCACTAACATAATCGCTTTTTGGATTAGGCTTCGATTTTAAGCGTCGTCGTAGATGGGAATAAAAATTTGGTAGCGCTAAGATCCGTGAGGACTCTTCGAGCACTTCGACCTCTTCGAGCCATTTCTAGGTGGCAGGGAATGAAGGTAAGAATGTAAATGAATAAAGCTTAACCTTAAAGTAAGGCAAACTCTTTTAGGTAGCAATTAGAGTGTTTTTGATAAAATTAGGATGAAAGTTTAGGTTATTATATGGGATTAATTGTAAATTCATTTCCTCCCAGATTGTAGTGAACGCTCTTATGTCGGCCATTCCGTCCATCTTCAACGTCCTTCTAGTGTGCATTGTATTCTGGCTCATTTTCTCCATCATGGGCGTTCAGTTCTTTGCGGGCCGATTCTATCGCTGTATCGATACGGAAAACGACGACGAAAGGCTCAATGCTTCGGAAATTGCCAATAAATCCGAATGTCTCAAGCTTAAAAATCAAAGCTCGAATCCAGATAAGTATGACTGGAGAAATACAGAAGTGAATTTCGACAATGTTGGAAGTGGATACCTAGCCCTGTTTCAAGTGGTAATACACAATGGTTAATTTTGTATGATTTTTTAATGACTCAGTTTTTTTGAGATTTTTATTGGTGTGATATTTTTTTAAAATTCGGTTTAGGCGACATTTGAAGGTTGGATGGAAGTGATGGAGTATGCTGTAGACGCCCGAGGCGTTGACCTTCAGCCAGACACCGAAGCCAATCTCTCTGCCTATCTTTACTTCATCGTGTTCATAGTCTGTGGCTCGTTCTTCACACTGAACTTGTTCATTGGTGTCATCATCGACAATTTTAATATGTTAAAGAAAAAGGTGAGTAAGCATGCATCGTCCTTAGAAAGAAATTTATTTGAAGGCATCAAGAAAAAAAAAACTTTTAAGGGTAAATTCTACAGAAAAATACGATTATATTTTTTGCATCAGAAAATTAATCTAGGGTAATAAGCATTTATCAATCAAAATTTTTATATTTAACTTAATATTTTAGTAAGAAAAATGCCTTGGAATATTAAAAATTTGCTCTGTGCTCTTCCCTCCTTGCTCTTGAGGACGTTAGTGGAATATGACGTAATTTCATGTCTCTGTGTAAGATTTCGCTAACCTGTTTTCCGATCAGTGTGTGGTCGAACTGTTCTGTGTTTGCGTCGGTAAATACATAAACTGATAGAAACTTTGGCACTGTAATTCATTATTTCAAAGCTTCTTCGTATCCTATTTACCTTGTGACTTACGAAGTGACCGTAAAACATGGCGTGCCTATTGATCGC
>JAHWFO010015425.1:3152859-3202061 GCA_023313115.1 Rhysida immarginata | reverse complement strand
TATTTATTTATTTATTTATTTATTTATTTATTTATTTATTTATTTATTTATTTATTTAACGGCTGCAGCCTTAATGTGATGGTAGAATTATTATTGAAAATTACTGAAATAAACAAACACATAGATCAGAGAAATAGAAACATTAAGAACCTAATAAGAGATTATACTCTGTCCAATGAAAGTTTGATTATGCGTGTTCAATTAAATTTCCAATTTCACTTGTTAGACATTGTTAATTTTATTTTGCAGCGATATCTAGCAATTGGAATCGGAAACATTAACTGAACAGACCATTCAAACTTTCCTCGGACAGAGTATAAAAGATTTAAATATTAGATTAGGTGTTACATAAAAATGTCAATACATTTACAAAAGTGAAGATTCTATTATTGTAATTATTAATTAAAATATAAATAGGACCATTACTATGGTTCTAAAGACCAAATGACTGCATCCCCGCAACTCCGAACAATTGGGCAGTAATGTAGATCTTGCCTAGAGGAGTCTGGATACTGTTCACTCCTTTATGTACTTAAATAGCACATAGATCTTTTGTCCTCTCTAGCGCCCCCCCCCCCCCCAGTGCACCCGGGTTATGAATTTGAGCACTTGAGCAATCGTGAGTCGACAAAGCAATTTCACGTGCGCGTGCCGATGTCAATAATGCTTAAAAGATGAACAGAAAGTAACAATATATTCATTCTTGACAAATCGATTATTTTTGATATCTGATAATCTCTAATGATGGTCTCTGATGATCTCAAATACATGCCATTAACTTGGTATTCTTTACTGTCACTGTTTTAGTACGTGATTTCGACTTGAAGGGGTCCACGAAAAATTATGAAAAGTTGATACGGCCGAGCTAAGTAAGACCTTGATGGTCATATTTCCGAAAACAGAATTTGAAAAAATTAATCCGTTTTCAAGTTATCGTGCAAACGGCGGACGGTCGGCCGGATAAACGTATAGACCAAGGGCGCATTCTTATAAATAGTTTTTTGCTAATGCTCCTAATAAAAGAGTCATGTTTATTTGCAATTTTCTAATAATAGCAATCGTAGAAACCAGTGAACAAAATTCATACTATTTTGTTATTTGAAGGATTCTTGGTAATACTAGAGCTTGTTGTTTAAGTGAACTATAAAAATGACGGTACTCTTGATTATCACAGATGGATTATTATGGGGAATTTTTTTCGTTTTAATTATAGAGAATTTAAAAAAAAAATACAGAAACCTGCAAAACTTTGGTATTTTCCTTGTTTAGGACGTCAAGCGAAGGTCGTGGCTCCGGATGAAGCCAATGAATAATGCAAGCAAGCTTCGTGCGCATTCGCTGTAACTGAATGCCGTTCAATTCAAGTTGTTTTTCCGCGAACTTTAAGCTAGCCTTCAGCTCTTTCTGCGAAAATAAAATAAAAGATTTATATCGAATTTTCTGCGAATTACATTAAGCAGGCATTTATAATGGACAAAGCAATGCAAAAGAAAAGGTGTTTTTAAATTTAAACAATAAATAAATTTCTAATGATATAAAATGTGACCGTTAATAAATTTACTTCTGTTTTACGCTGAGTGCTCAATTCCTGAGCCATATCGACCACCTCGCGCTTCTGTTTGGTTTTCTCTAAGTCCAGTTGTAGATTACACTCGGTGACTCGACGTAATTGGTTATGCACTCGGCGAACCTCTTGCTGCAACTCCAACATCTAAATACAAAATCACCAAACAATAATCTATGCCGATTAACGAGAGCGGGTTAAAAGAGAAAGACATATCCATGTAAAAGGATGAACTTTCATTTACAGTAACATGAAGATAACGAGAGAGGAGACCCCATGTGGCAGTGCTACCGCGAAGTAATTTCTGTTTGGCTTTCACATTAAGCTATGCCATTCCCAGTAAATTTAAAGGAATAAATATTAACGAGTTAAAGATAGAATTTCCGAAGAAATTAAGACATGTATTGTGTACTGATACAAAAGAATATTGATACACCTTCCTAATTTAATGTAAGCTTTACTGTAACAACCAAACAGCAGATTTAGTTTCGAATTCCATGATGGCAACTCAATGTTTAATGCCAAATTTTTAAGCACCGCATCACTTTGCTTATACGCAAAGATGGCGATTCTTACCAAGCCACTCTTAAAATCAGATCTTGACATTGAGTTTTCATTCGGATCGTTTTTAAAATCGTTACTCTATCAGAAAATTGCAATTTACTTCAAACGGTTTCTTATTTGGGATCTTCCATCTTTCAGAGAACTGGGAGTAAATTACAAAGCATACTGATAATGGATTGATTTTATTAGTCATCGAGATTGATGAGTTATATGTTAATGTGAAATTCGAAGAGAATTGAATTTATGCAGAATTTGTAGAGAATTGTTAAAATTAATTCCAAAATCATTAATTATATAAGAAAATGGCACAAAGAAACAAAATAACTGATAAAAGGTTCTTTCATTAAGCAGAAGTTAATTTTACATTAACGTGAATTATTTGCCTTTGATTGGCTTTCGATAAAAGCATTTTCTAAACATTCCATTCGACTTTTTGTTACATCATCATCGTCACTTCGAAGTCTCTTCCCAGTGAGCTGATCAATTTCTTTTTGTGCTTGAGTCAACTTCTCCGTCAAAAGGTTTTTCTCTGCTGTTAAACAAGTGACTAATTTCTGTAACCTTGAACACTGACTGTCCGATTGTCTATCAAAAAAAATCAAATATATTAAACATATTTAAATAAAAATGCTCATAAATTAGTTTTAAGAATTTTTTTTTTCTATTCCGTGAATCAATTGTAAAATGGTCTCATTTCTTAAAATTGACAAGAATTTTCAAAAATTATTAATACAGGGGACTCAGTTTAATTCATCTTTATTTCTTGAAATCTACATACCGTAAGAGAAAGGGGGGGGGGGGCGGGAGAAATTTAGGCGTCGACTACTAAGTTCATTTTGCGCCTTTTACATAAATAAATATATCTGTACGCAGCCCATGCAGCCACAAACATCCATGCCCATGGCATGATTCGAACCCACGGCTAGGCGGATTCGAGAACTAGAAAGCCTACGCCCTAGCCCTCTCGGCCACCTGGCCGGCGATAGAGAAAGGAGATTCTAAAGTTTACAAATAGACTTTATAAATGTTCAAAATTACAATCCTCAATTACAATTAATTAAGAAATAAAGATGAGTTAAATGGAGTCCGTCATTTTCAATAAACCTTAAAACCATAGGTATAATTTCGATAAGCAAAATTTGAGTTAATTTTACTTAATTTCGATAATTTTCAGAGGGGGGGGGGGAGTCCAAGAAATTTTTTTAGTATTTCAAAGGCTGACATCAAAATCCTGTTACCAAATAAATAAAGAGTTGTTTGCTTTCCGCGGAACAGCAAGGTGCTTGGCCCTGAAACTCATTTAATAAAGATGTCCATGCAAAGCAACAATGGCAAAAGTACTAAAATGTCCCCACACGAGGGAAAAGAAAATGTTATCCAATCTTTTACGAACCGAGAGAAATTCGTCGTGAATTGATTTTTTGATGTTAGACAGCATCTGTTATCTCAAAATGTTATGTGGAGTGGCAATGTAATAATTTTAAAACTACAATTGTTTACAAGAACAGTTCAAGACGACCACGATATTGCTACGGTTGACAATGCTATTAAGAAAAGTTGTCTCATTAAAATTAAGGATATCGCAAGCCTTTTGGGGTTCGGTTATAGCGATGTATTCGACGTCATTCACAAAGACCTCAATTACCATAAAGTCGTAGCACGCAAGGTTTCAAAACAACTGTTACCAGACCGGTTGGTCATATTCGCCTTAGTACACAGTGGTTTTCACATCTTTTGCCCTCCAGATAGCCTCTTCCACACGGAAAATTATAAGAAAACATCTGTTAGGAAATAGCTTGAGTTTTCACCCAACATGGAGATGCAGAAACTGGTGAAACATAGAACCATAATTCATTATCTATCAACTGGTTTGGCAACCATGTAGAGAAATGAGTTAAATGCATAAGACTGCTAATTCTCACTTTGCCCTGTTTTACTGTTAGAAAATTTTAATTAAAAAACTCCGAGATTCAATCTCATATACAGCGTTCCACAGATTACTTCAGCTCCCAATGCGAAGTGTAGATCCAACAGGAAACTTACTAAACAGCATATTTGGCAGATAAACCCCTAATAAGACATCATCCAAACTGACTTGAAAAGTCAATCGTGTTTGTCAAAATCTTTTTAAATACAGAATCCAAACTGTTAATCACTTATTAATGGATTAAATAAATAGTTACTTTACCTTTGTTCTTCTGGATCACTAAAAGATTTTCTTCGAGGCAAACCGCTTGAAGTGCTCGGAAGGATTTCATCTAGAAAAAGAGGCATTTTCAAAGATTTTTCTAAGGAATGGTTCTAAAAAGAGTAGATCCAATTTTCAATTTAGCATTATTATATTTTTTTTTAAATTTAAACTTTCTTGCACAAAAAACTAAAAGTATAGAATTCTAAAATTTAAAATGAGATTAAAAATTCCAGAAAAAAGTTTCATTTAAAGAGAGACATTTTTTCAGAAATTTGATTCGTCTGTAATTTTTATTAATTTCGGTTTTAAGTTTTTTAAAGATGAATACTGTCTGCTAAGATGTGAAGATAATGGAAGATTGAGTTAATTTGGTATACGAGATTCTGGTATTTGGTATGGTTTGGTTGGTATTAACGTCCTTTTCAACTGCTATGATCATTTCAGGACGGCGTTATAAGGCTCCGCAAATTTTGCCTCGCAAGGGTTCTTTAACGTGCTGCCGGCAAACGACTACACGAGACCAACGGCTTTACTTCCCTTCCGAAGGAAGTGCGTGATCTCAGGATTTTCCCCCTGAAAAAAAATCTTCGTCGTCCTCGGCCGGAGGTCGAACCCGCGTCCTCGGGCATCAGAGGTGATCACGAAACCACTGAGCCACCGAGGCAGATAGATTCTGATATAACAGAATTAATTTGATATAATAGAATCTTAAAGAACCGTATAGAATGACCGCATAATATAAAAAAGAGTACAAGCCATTTAGAAGAAAATAATTTTTTCTTTTTTTTAAATTTTGAATTATAGTCTAAATCCATTAATGAAATTTCCATGTAATTGCACGGTTGTACGGTCCAATAGCCTGATAACAGTTTCTCTACCTTTCTCTGTCCATCAGTTCATTCTACACGAGTAGCAATTTTAGCTTTAAGAGGACTATTCAAATCTGTAGAGCGAAAATTACCATTAGAGCAAATCGTCGCATAACGCAGGAACAGCTGTCAATCGAGTGCGGCATCTCATGCAGAATTGGGATTTCGGAAACTTTCCGCGAATGGTTTTTTTTCACCGACATGGAATAGAGGAGATGGGACATTAGCTAACAATTGTTTCGCCGCTGTTAACTGAAGGCAGTGATTCTTAACCAATATTGTCATAGGTGACGAAAGCTGGGTGCACCACTTCGACCACTTCATCAATGAAGTTCTACCACAAAGAATCATGTGCTATCAGTAGACGAACTCTTGCTTAAGGTCATGTAGGTATACAGGGTGCTACAAATAAATACAGGGCAGTACTGCCAGGTAGCCTATCCGCTCATACATTGTTACATCATCATATTTCGACCATTGTTAATCATATTTCTACCAATAATAAGCCCTAAATTTGATTAACAATGGTCAAAATATGATGATGTAACAATGTATGAGCAGATAGGCTACCCTGCAGTACTGCCCTATATTTATTTGCACCCACCTGATGCAAATAAGTAGTACTGCCCTATATTTATGAGCACCCTGTACAGTAGTTATACTCTTTTGCCTCTGGCATGCCAAATCGCACATCGTAGTTTCATATTGATCGCACATGGTGACGTTGTTGCTTGACATATCCATTTTACTTCTGTGTAATTAAAATAATATTTATATCTGTGGAAATTTGCTTTTGATGCTGACGATGCAGTGCAAAAAGAAGTGAGGCTGGGGGAAATGTTCATCTGTGGTTTCGCAGTCAAAATGAAACATTCTACAGTGACGTATCAAGAAACTGGTCATGGCTGGGAGAAATTCATTCATCGCCAGGGCGATTTTATGGAAAAATAATTACGTAGTTATGAACGGTAAAGTCGTAGAAGTTACCACGTTTTTGTTTTACTCAAATAAGTACACCCATTTTCAAATAAAATATTAGGAGGCATTACTTTTCAGCATACCCTTATATATATATCTCCTAATTTTTTATTTGATAATGTGACTTTGTAAAAAATTTACAAAAATAACTGTAAATATTAATATTATATATCAAATTTGTCTATTTGTCTAATGTAATCCCTTACTAGCTTCAAAATTACTGGCTTTTCATTAGATATTTAGAAAAATTTTAATCATAGTGTAAACTGCGAATACAAAGAAAAGGGAACGAAAAAATCCACGACCTGGACTCGAACCAAGGACCTTGTCTATCGCTGGACAGAGAGAGTGTAAACTGCTAAAATTATTGGAATCCTGTCTGCCTTGCTTATTGCTATTACTTAAAGAAAATGAATTTAAACAAACTGGAGAAGGAGGTGGAGAAAATTACCTTCATCGTTACAGCGAGGTGGACATACAGTAGATGCACGAGGGATACAGCATTCGTTTAAATCAAAGTGGGATACAACATTCGGTGAACCACACGATCTTTCGAATTGCCTTCGGTTGACCAATCGGCACTCGAGATCCACTCTGTCATCCTCCGGTCTCTCGTCTTGTTGTAGACAACGACGAATTAACTCAGTCAGTGACGGCGACATAAAGATGGACTCTCCATAGGGAATCCCGACACTGCGCTTAGATGGAGCACGAGAACTAACAACACCGGCAGAACTAAAATTTAAAATGCCCAAGATGAGTATTTTATGTACTTTGTTTCAGACGTTTATTTCTAATATGTATATTGCATGAGTAAGAAAGCGTTATTTCGCCTGAGAAAGACTTTAAATCGTAAATCTAGTAATGAACTCTATAGATTTTTTAAATGTGGGACAATTAATGCTTTCTTAAGGCTTTTATCCAATTGATTGATACGATGCAGAGAAACTGTGCACAACTGAGAAAAATCATATCCCTGAGATTGCGCATAATATTTGTGTATTTACATTTTATGTTTAGAGTTTAACTTAACAGCGCCCTTAAAACCGCCAAATAAAATCGATAAATAAAGAATTTAAAATAAAATTAGTAACAGGAAAAAAAACAGGTGTTAATTTACTGTAGGTATCCTTAAATTAATCAGGTTCCCTAAAAACAGATCGATTGCTACCCATCATAGTACCAAAAGTGACTGAGCAGCAAGGCTTCATACCTTTTGTGCTGGCATTAGCATTTTTAAAACTCAGGCTATAATCATAACACTGTCATGCCCAAATCATAAAGCTGACAGTGCTGGTGTAGCAAATACACGCCCCTAAATTGCGGTGTTCCACACTTTATATAAAATCTACGCGTTGACAATACTTGTTTGACTCTATACAAATCAACAGCAGCTGACACAATGTAGAGCAAGCATGTACAACTTTTTTTGGCAACTCTAGGCCGCATATAGAGGAGAAAAATTACCTTGGGCCACGAATATAAAACGTAATGTGATATTTGAGATTGTAGATTTCAAACTAATTTATCGATATCTGGTTCAATGGATGGGGTCGCAATTCTCAGTGAGATTGCAAGGTCTTCATTAGATATTTTTGATGTAATTTTGCTTCTGCATGTTTCATCTAAAATTTTATTTGGTTTTATAAAGAATGTCTATGATTTATGTTGGGCCTGACTCTCCTGGTCCACATGAGTTACCCTATATTTTTGTTCAGATTTGTGGGTTGGGTTTGGACACCCCTGATGTACAGCATACTCCTGACCACAAAGACCACCGTGTCTTAACTGGTCATTCAAAAGCGGGGTATCGTAGAAGCGCAACTACGGGAAGACCTCCAGTAAGGGGTAGGTCAGCACCATAGTGTCTTTAAGGTCTGGTGACCTGGGAGGAAAGTCATCGTCAGACTTGTGCTGTATGCAACACCTCAGAGATCCGAGTAACAAAACGCGTACGTTTCCCACATTCATTGGTATGATGTTATCTTTTATAAGCGGTTTTGCTACTACTGTATGAGCAGAATTCGAAATCCTGGCAGGACATCTGCAATACGCTGTACAATGAAATTATTAAAAAAATTATAAAGCTTAAGTAGTTGCTTTTATAGTTATTTTATTTTTTGAGTATGAAGGATGTATTTACCGTGGAGTAGGACTTGCAGCACTAGGTCTATAAGGTACAACGGTCGGGGTCCTACTATACATCTGGGGGCTGCAATTAAGATTTTCAAATTAATTTTTCTTATACAGTAAGTGCAATAAACTTGTTTTTCTTTATTATAAAAGAACTATCGTAATAAAGAAACCATCCGTACTTAGAAAAATGTAGAATTTAGGAAGGGGACAGCCGGACATTGTAAACCAATAAGTAGCTCCATTCTTCTAATAAAATTCTTGTAAACAAGGAGGAGCTTTAGCTGTGAAGCAGAAATACATTTATACATGTATTCCTTTATTAACAAGAAATTTTCTACATAATCCATTCGAGAAAATCAAGTTTTGATTAAATAACTTGGAAGGGGGGGGGGGGAGATAAAAAATGCAGAAAAAGGGTAAAAATAGATGTCCGCAGGGTCTACTACTTGCCTTATCCTACTCGGGGGACGGACGGACGGACGGACATTAAAACCTGTTTATGCTCCATTCTTCCGCTACTTAAAATAGATTATGAGCTCTTGAGCAATCCTGTGTCGACAAAGCGATTTCACGTGTGTGTGCCGATGTCAACAAGAAATTAATCCTCCCGAGGAAGGTATAGGAAAGTAGCGGAAGCGCTGAGGTCATCTATTTTTACCCTTTTATCTGCACTTCCCCCCCCCCATTTTTTTAAATCGAACAATTGACTTTCTCGAACGTAGTACTTAGAAAATCTTCTTTCGTTTCTCATCATTTCCGAACGAATGATATATGACATGCCGTATGTTGCCATAATTCTAAAGACCAAGTGACTGCCACCCCCACAACTCCGACCCTATTGGGGCAATTTGGGCCAAACTTTGCAGTAAGGTTGATCTTGATTAGAGGAATTTGCATACCGAATTTCACTCTATATGCATAAATATGCGTAGACTATTTGGTCCCCTCTAATTTCCGCCCCCGAAACTCCGACCCCAGTGGGCCAATCAAAACCAAACTAAATAGTCAAGATGCATATGCCTATAGTAAGCTACATTCCGAATTTCAATCTTCTACCTCAAAAAATGCGGAAATTATGAAGGGACGGACAGACAGACGGACATTGTGAACAATAAGTAGCTCCATTCTTCCGCTACTTAATAATTAGTGAATACTTACTTTACGTAAGTGGAATGTTTTTCTTTATAGAGACATTCCGCAATATTATTAATTCTAAAAAGTTATTTAGCTAACCTCGTCGTAAGGTTTTAAAATGCAGTTTAATTCACGCATTGCATAAACCATGAATTTTACGTATTTGGACAAAACTGGAGGATAGGTGGGGGGAGGGTTAAATTTCAAAAATTTAAGAATACATACGGAGGCCGTTCTTCTGAATATTCATCCACTTGGTCATAATATTCATCTCTGAAAATTATTTTTAATGTGCTTATTTTATTTTTGTTTTTCTGAAATCCAAAATTTAAACTAAATGTATAGTTAAACGAAAGTTAAACAACAAACATTAGCAAGCACAAGAGATTAAGATTATTTTGCGAAATTAAATCCATTTTAACATTAAAAGTTGTGACTCTTTAAAAATATTTCCTTGTTTTAATTCGAATACCCATATTATTAATTAAAAGTTTTAGATCAAATTTTCAAGAGAGTAAAGATATTGTTTTCAATAAATATTTTTAAATTGATATATTTAATTGTTTCCTTAGAATTAAGTTATTTCTATGAAATTAATTGTTTTATTGTATTCCAATATGATTTTAAGAATAATAAATGAATTCCATTAAAAAGCCATAATTATATATAATATTTTAAGTCTTTTACGACCACGTCTACAGATTTCATGAACAATCCTGGGATAACCTGCAGACCAAATAAAAAAAAAAACACTGTTCGTAGAGCATTTCTGTTTTACCTTCTCAGGTGAATAGGACCAAGCATATTCTTAGATCTCACATATGTCAGCGATATATTTATTTATAAATGATATTGCGTTATATTGGCATGCCTCGATAGATCATTCCAGGAATATCAAAAATAGAATTCCTCAAAAAGTGTCAAGATCGTTACAGAGCATATTTCAATCATGCACCTTGCAGTCTGTAAAGATATGTTAAATTCTCTCTGTGAAGAGTTTGACTGCCGCAACCTATGTCCTTAGGCATTGCGCAGTAAAAATCCATGCTCTTTATCCCTCAAGACAGCCGAATCGAATGCTCTTCTAAAGTTGCGTCAAATACATAAATCATGGGCGATATTAAATCATTTTTAAAAAATGAATCTTGCTTTGGAAGATATGGTTAACCTCCCTAAGCATCCGTTAAGGCATAATAGTGTGGACAGACATATCCTAATTTTT
Organism: Rhysida immarginata; assembly: GCA_023313115.1. NCBI lineage: Eukaryota > Metazoa > Arthropoda > Chilopoda > Scolopendromorpha > Scolopendridae > Rhysida > Rhysida immarginata. Next base: position 3,191,403 of record JAHWFO010015425.1, on the reverse strand, counting down.
AATATGTTCAATAAAACCTATCATCTAAAGTGTATTTTTTAATGTTACCACTGCAGTGGGACGTTTATTATCTTGAAAACGCCTGTTGATGAACGAGTCTCTCTCAGAATACATCTAAGTTGTTGAACCAATTGGCCCTTGACCGGGTACTTCTCCAGATATATGACCCAATGAGGATGTCTGGAACATCAGCTGCAGGTATCCCAGGATTTGATGATCTTAAGTTACACCTACTATTCTCTGGAAGAAAGCTTTTACAGCATAATACATAGTGGTTTAATAATGCCCGATATCAAAATGTTTAATGATCAGAAAAGTGTTTAAGTAACCTGTAATAAAAGTTTTTTCGCAATAAAGGGCCCTTTTGCAATACAGAAAACAATTCTTCTGTAATAAAGAATCTTGGCTCTGATATTGTAACAAAATTTTATCTCTTATCTACAGTGCTCATGTAATGTTTTATTCTGGTCAGATCCTTTATCAGGGTGCTTCGAATTTTTAAAAAGTGCATTTATTTAACAGTAATTAAGCTAAAGAAACATGGACATGCTAATAGGAAAGGTCCCGATCTAGGATCATTGATGCCAGTCAAGTCTAAATAGGGTATCCTACTCTCCTTTTTTTTTTTTTTTTTTTGATGGTCCCAGACCGAAACGCGCGCCAGTTTTTATTAAAGAAGATTTTGTATATTTTCAGTTTACCACGTGATTTCTAAAAATCTTTAGTAATTCTATTAATTTAAATATTATAATTAACCAAAAATTTTATATTTAACGGAAATCATCAGAGGGGATGTATAAAACACCATTCATGAAACTACACGGAATCACCAACCTTCACATTTGGTTGCTCTCTTCATACACACAAGCACTCGCCTTGTCACTGTCGCCAATACAATGGCATTCGTGGTTATGATATACGAATAATAATACGAGGGGCATACTGAAAGTAATGAGCAACTTTAAAAAACTTAAAAAGGTTAATAATTGCGATACACAGAATACATCATTTCAAACTATAAACTTTTGTCTATATCTCAACATAATCTCCATTTCTTCGGACTCATTTTTCCCACCGTTGTGGAAGTTTGAAAGTCCGTTCCAGCTCGCCGAAAGCACTGACGCACATTTCTCTTCACTCCCTCGTCTGTCACATAGCGCTGGCCTCTCATCTGCCCCGTCACAAAACAGGGGCAGAAGAGAGGCCAGCGCTATGTGACAGACGAGGGAGTGAAGAGAAAAGTGCGCCAGTGCCTTCGGCGAGCTGGAACGGACTTCTACCATCAAGGGATTTTCAAACTTCCACAACGGTGAGAAAAATGTGTCTAAAGGAATGGAGATTATGTTGAGAAGTAGACAAAAGTTTATAGTTTGAAATGATGTATTCTGTGTATCGCAATTAATAACCTTTTTTATTTTTTTAATGTTGCTCGTTACTTTCAGTATGCCCTTCGTAATATTATCTTGGAATATCTACGAATATTGCCATAGTGAAGGATCGAATTTGTTTTAATAAAAGAAATTAGAATCCAGACCCAACATACGTTCACGGCGTGGTACAATGATGTAGTACTGAGGGGTGGGGGAGTTTCACTCCTTTAAAAACAAGGAAATTTACGAATAAATGTAGTATAGCCTACAATGTATCCGTTTCTTCAGTAATTTACTCACTCTTCATTCCTTTTTTATCCTTAATGAAAATACAAAATTTACAAAACTTAACAACATTTAATTTAGCCTTTCCCTTTTGGCAATAAATATTTTTTCTAGCCCTGTTTTGTTTAGAGGGAAAAAATCTATATTTAATCCATTCATAAAGAGCATGACTCGCTGAGGTCACATTTTCTTTCTGTTGGCATAAGTGAATCTATCAGCCATATACCGGTACATCCGATTCATCTTGTATTAAATGTGGATATGATTTGTGGCAGTATCAGTTGTATATTAACTCAGATGATTCTAGCTAGATACTGCTACTCACAGTCAGTAATCAATTGATCTTGCTGTGCTGGTCTACAGTGGGTAACAATACCTTCCATAAGATATTACTATTATACACACGTTGCACCAAATCTAGATTAATATTTGTATGTGTAACATAGAAAATCTATCCCATCTATCAGGGCCCACTATCATGCCTCATTCAAACACTGATAATTATCTTAGACCTGTCATGAACAGCTTCAAGAGATGTCAGATCAACTGAACAAGCATTGATAAAGCAAATTAATGGAATTTTGTATTTATAATAAAGTCAAGGCGATTACAAAATTCTAGTGCTCTAAACGTAACCAACAGTTTTTAGATTCGTCGCAATCCAATAATCTCTGAAACCGATCCGGAGAGGCCTAGTGGAAGAACTCACATGTCAGTTTGAATTTATACTGAAAACATCTCAAAACTTAAATTAAATGTCATAATGCTGATGTGAATGTGTGATTTTATTTATGTTTTGATAGTTGTTACGAAGAGAAATCTTTATTAATAGCTAATTTTGAAAGCTTGTAAAGATTTTAGAAGATTTGACGAGCGTTTGAGTCTTCGGAGAACGAGTGGAGAAATAAAAGTTGTGAAATCAACACGTAGACCTTGTTAAAATTATCAAGATTGAGAGGCATTATGGGCCTAGATAAGAATCCTTTCTATTCATGCTGATTATGATTTAGTCTTTCTCATATACTAACTAAGGTTAATCTAGTTAATGCTCTATAACAATGGTATAGAAATGAGGATTATGAGAGAACACCTGGAAACGGAAGGAGAAATATACGTTGGGTATCGTCTCATGTCATATGAAGTGGGACTCCTAGAACGTTTGCTTCTAGCAGACGAAATAGGAGATCCCTGATAGCTGTAAAATCAGAACAAAATTCATTTCATGGAAACCGAAATATGCTAATCTTAACTACATGTGTTACTTATTTTCATTTGGTTAGAAACATTTTAATTATCATATTTTATTTAAAAAATAAAGGTTTATAACAATTCTGTTTGAACAATTTGAAATTTAGTCCCGTTTGTACCTTAGTAATTACTCATATAGACTACGTGATCAAAAGTTTAGGGACACCAGCATTCTGCGTCATAGGCTTCAGAAAACAGGAATTAGTAAACTATGGCATCCCCTTTTACTCTAATGACAGCCTCCACCCTCCGACGAATGACTTTTTGATAGTAAGAAGCCGGAATTTTCCTCCATTCTTGCCTCAGAGCACTGGTTAGTTCAGCTACGGATGAAGAACGGTAGGTCTTGCTCGTAGTCGACGTTCCAATTCCCACAGATTCTCGATGATTAATTTTAAATATCACAATCCATAGTTAAGTAGATAGACAGATGGATAGATCGAAAAGACTTCCGACATAATCTTTTCCTCGGGTCCGTCTGCATAAATTGTTCATATCGCTGACTGGCTTTCGGATTGGAGGTTGTAGAGACAGTAATCACTGTTCAAAAGATTTGAATTCTTGATCATCGATTAACAAGCAGCATATTTTCAAATCGTTTTGGAGAATTGTATAGACCCAAGAGAAATTCCCATTTTGTTAGCCAGTCATCTATAGACTCTCTGCGATCTCTCGGACTTCTTAATCAATTTTAGAAGTCAGGGTGCCTGAATGTGGATCGTTTTCTGTAAAAAACATATCTATTGTTTCAGATTTAGTGTTCAGTTTGCTCTATTTAGGCCTTCCTCACACTTTGTCGTCAACGCATTCATCCAACTACGCGTCCGAATCTGTTATCTTTTTGACGCGCCGAGAGTCGTGGTTCCCAAGTTTCGGTTTACTTTTAACTCTACTACATATTTAATTGCTCATTAAAATAAAGAATTTCATCGTGAAAGCAACTTCAGGACGAGATTGAAATAACAGAGGATATAAAAATGGTTTAATATTTCTCAAAATGCTCACAAAAACAAAAATTTAATAAAATTAAAGCTTTCTTTTATTCCCGAGACTTATGAATTGATCTAAAAAAATCGCTTTAAAATAGGAATGTTTTAAAGCAGAAATTAACCGATACATTATTTACAGAGCGATAACATGAAATTGATACAATAACAAAAATTACAAATTTATCCCTCAAGAATGTTTTTCAAATTGGAATTATTGGAATGTATAGGGTGTATGTAATTAAACTGGCAGTATTCAGAGCCATCTGCAGCTAGATCTCACAACCAGAATGGCATCCATTTTGATAAGGGGTCTAATGACGATATGACAAGAAGGATTCAGCGGAAAAAAAATTGTAGTTCCAAATGTCGCCGAGAGGGGAAAGGTGGCGTGGTACAGTGTATAAGAAGAGAAACAGAACAGACAAATGAATAACAAAGACGAAATTTAAAGTGAAACATCAAGTTTAATTCATCACATTCCTTTACCCGGCGAGGCCATCGATTATCTTCAATGTGACGGCCAAACTTCTGCATCATAAATTTCAATAGAGGTGCTTTAAACAGGATGTGGCGTGTTCTAAACTCACGAAGAGCGGCTTCTGCATTTCTGAGGTTAACATATGACTCATGTTGAGCTGAGCTGAGCTGGCCCTCGGAATGTCTTTCAGTAACACGAATGTTGTCTTTGAATTTATATCTGCATTTTATGCAAATTATCAAGTACATAGACTACAACAACGCCATCTTTTCGTAACGTTTGGTACTACAATTTTTTGTCGCGGAATCCTCCTTCCTATGTCGTCATTAATCCCCCTGCCAAATTTGGTGCTATTTCGGTTGGGAGATCGAGCTACCGATGGCTCCGAGTAGTAGTTTAATTATAAACACCCTGTAGGGGAGACTGGGGTATGTTGGCACCATGGGTTAGTTGGCACTGTCTCTGTAGTCTACTTATTTAAATACAGAGAGCAACACCTTTCAGTGAGTAAATGAGCTACTAACACGCGCACTTCCACACAAAGTTTCCATCAGTTGCAGTGAAGCCTTCAAGTGTGAGCAACAAATCTTCGTTTTCTGTGAAAGCAGGTAAAATTTTATGTTAATATATGAATTGCTTTGGTGTTTTCAATATTGCAAATTCTTCCAAAGTAGTTTATTATAGTAATTGAATACATATTTCACAACACATGCGACTTTGAATAACTTTTTGGAAACTGGAAGTTTCCCAGTAAATTGTCATTATTTTATTAACTCTGAGGAAGGGGTTTGTTGGCACTGTATATGTCGGGGTTAGTTCGCACTAGTGGCAACTAATGTCAAGCTATTTTTTTGAAAATAATTACTACACTGTACTTAAGAAGACAGTGGTGGCACTAGCGTAATCTTATGCTTTTATTGTCCATAGACGATAATACTATTACTTTATGATGCAATTAATACTTCTTTGTGTACTTTGCTTTCAGAAAATGCCAAGAAATCAGAAACGCTAAACCAACAGGGCCAATACCTTATAAAGTCTGCTAAAATTTCCAATGCTTTTGTTTTTCCAAAAATCGAAGAATTAGCCCACATTTGTATGATTTTGCCATCCCCTGTGGCTCAAGCTAGCAGGGTTACTAAAAGACAACAAGGTTTTTTTTAATTTGAAGTAAATTTCTCTTCATTATATATTGGGTAAAAAACATAGAAAACATTGTAGACTGAAAAGTAAAATTTTTATTTATTACACACAGTATTTCACAACGTACTGTATTTACAGAAATGCAACTGTTATCATAAAAATGTCTTAATATTCAGAAGTTATTATTTTGTATTTAGAACTAAGTTACATGTTTTTTATCTTCAAAGGTACTATTAAAACAATACTCAGTAAATAAATCATTGTTTTCTTCCATAATGCCAACTAACTCCAGTCATGGTGCCAACTAACCCATTCATCGGGGTTAATTGTCACCAGTGAGGACCATTAAAAAAAATTATATCTACGTGTTTCACCTAATAGATTTTAAAAATGTAATGGGACAAAATTGTAGTCAGATTAATAGTACTTTGCTGGCAAAACTTTACGATTTTAGCAAAGTGGTAAATACATGTGAATTGGTGTGTGATTGGTGAATGAACTCGTCTGGATCACGTGGAGAGCATTAAGTGGGAATGGTGTTTAACTGCTGCTAGAGAAGTTAAGGAATCAGTCTTGCACTTAATTTTTGCGAGTGATGGGAAAGGCTGCTGATCAAGCGAATTTGATCGAAGGCAAATTGTAATGGCCCAAAGTCTCGGAACGAGTATCTCCGAAACTACATAACTGGTAGGTTGTTCACGATCTGCCGTTGTTAGTACAGTAAAATCCCGTTACAACGTACCTCACTTTAACGTACATTTCAGAATAACGTACAAATTTCAAATCCCCGTCCTAAATGTAGGTATTTTAATGCTAAAAAGTTTCAGAATAACGTACCTCATTTTAACGTACATTTCAGAATAACGTACTAATTTTACATTCCCTTGGTTAAATTCCCTTCAGTACAACGTACATCGTTCAAATGTCTTGCTCTGATTGGTCAATGCAGCCCATGCGAAAGTTGCAATGCAAAGTTATAGAAAGAAAGCAGACGGCCATTACAGATTTTTTTTAAAAAATTAATGTAATACTACATATTGTATATGCTATAGTGTATTTGTATTGAATAAAATAAAATGCATTCATGTATTCTTATGTTTTTCTATGAATATATGCATTGTTCATAAGCCCCCCTCCCCCCTCCAGTTTCAGAATAACGTACACCTCAGAATAACGTACAAATTTCCAGGTCCCTTGAAGTACGTTGTAACGGGGTTTTACTGTATTTATGCAAAGTGGACAAATGACGGTGAAACCAGCAGTAAATGTCAAGGTATTGGACGCCCATGCGTCATCAAAGAAAAAGGACGTCGGAGACTGTCCCGCTTTGTAAAGCAAGAACGGGGCCAGACAGTGACTCAGCTCACAGCTTATTACAATGAAGGTCCAAATGCAAGTGTTTCGAACACACAGTTCAGCGGACACTGTTGGATATGGGACTGTGCAGCAGACGTCCCACTCGTGTGCCTCTGTTGACCAAGCGTCATTGTCAACTACGCCTACAGTGGGCCTGGGAACATCGAGACTGGACCATGGATAAGTGGAAGAGAGTTGCCTAGTCAGATGAATCACGAATTTTTATTCATCACGTCGATGGTCGTGTCAGGGTACGCCGACTTCCAGGCGAACAGTTGCCCCCCACCCCCCCGCCCCCTGTTGTTCAAAGGTGGCGCAATGCGTTATTGAGTAGGTGGTTATAATGTTTTGGCTCTTCAGTGTATGTCAATTAATACAGGGTGTTTCTAAAGAGATGTCTGGAGAATAGCAGCATGATTCTACGTCCGAAAATATGCATAAAGCTCCCTATGCAAAATGTTCAAAACTCAAATTTTAAGGGTCTAAACGTTTGCTAAAAACCTGGCGAAAACCTCATTTAATCTCAACAATTGCCACCGTTTTCTCTTGACATAGCAAAGTTCATTATGTGAAGTGAGGTGCAGAAGTTCATAAATGAAGTAACAACGCCATTTTTAGATCCTAAATTTTGAATTTTAGACATTATCGATACAGAACTTTTTGTTTATTTTGGGACTTTGAATCATGCTGTTCATTTTCAGCCATCTCTTTAGAAATACCCTGAATATGATCTTAAATGTAATTCAATGTAACGAAAGGGAATGTTATTATTAATAATAAAATTCTACAAAGGAATATTTCCAAAGAAAACCCCAGTATCATAATGATAATTATCATAGTTTCTCGAGATATCAACTTTTTTTTATTGTACCGCGTGGTTATAATTAAAGTTTCCAACTTCTGCGCGGGCTGCAGACTGCGTTATTGAAAATTTGTGTACAGGCTATGCAGAGCTTAGGGAAGAGAATTCCAACGGAAAATTTATTACTGCATATGGTTGCCGTCCAAGATCATACACAGACGGTAGTAATGCACTACTGAAATTCCGATAGAGAGACTGTCCATGACTTGCAGGAAGCGCAGGACAGCGTCCTCAACAGTAGCACCAAATGTCTCCCTGACGAATGATGCAACATGACGAATGATGTTGGCTTTCAGTTCAGGCAAGGTCCGTACGCCTCCATGATATACACAACCTGCACGGTTCCCCACAGCCAGAAGTCACATGGATTTCGGTCTGGTGAACGGGCAGCACAGCTAACTCCCCTGTCTCTTCGAATTTCTGCATAATCTTTCGCAAACCTCTCGCAGTCATGGGTCCTGTTTGCAATCTCTTCACACGCCGTATTCTCGCAGTGATGTTGCACTATTGTTGCTATTCTGGTAATAGAGCTTCACCAGGAGCGCACGTTCTTTCTTTCCCAATGGCATGGTGACCTCTGCAGATTGGTTGTTCACAGATGCATTGGGCTTTTGCATACGGCGCCACTTTTTCCCCTGGTGGCAACCGTATGCACTAATAAATTTTCCGTTGGAATTCTCTTCCCCGTGCTCTGCATAGCCTTTACACAAAGTTTCACCACTATCCGTACAATAACGCGGTCTGCAGCCCACGCAGATGTGAGAACTTTAATTATAACCACCTGGTATCATTTTACACAATAAAATATATTTTCAAGAAATAGGAAAATCAAGCTTTCGTTTTCGGTCATTTGGGATTATCAAAAGTATTTAAAGTCCTGTTTAAAAAAACATATTTCCTTGTAATCGTAATAAAGAAACGAGAATTATGAACTGAATGAAGACGTCAAAGAAAATCGAATAGCTAAAGGATAAAATCGATCATGCGATAAATGACACTATTATTAGCAATCTCCAACTCTGTAAGCATATCACGGAGACTTGAACCCCGAAATGTACATCAGTGCTTTTCTTGTGCAATATTCTGGATGCTTAATTGTCTTGTTAAAAAAAAATTTATCATGGAGACTGATATATCGTATGGAATGCGAGTAACTTTCAGGTTTAAGATTGAAGACTTACATTAAAATATTTTTTATTTAATAATTAGATTTTATAATAATAATAATAATAATAATAATAATAATAATAATAATAACGTTAGCATAGCCAATATACAAGAATTTTCTATGATAAATTTTAAATTAGGGTTTAATTCTTTGTTTTTCTACTTAATACCAAATGTAAAATTAGTAGACCTTCGTGAAGGCCGGCTGCCTGATATCACTGTAGATCTTCGTATAGGTGAGGGCATCCTAAGTACTGATAATTGCATAACATGCATAGATTAACTATTCTATATGGAAAAAAAAAGTCCGGATACACCCTTGCAGAAACGAAATGGAAGTTCCGTTCACGTGATCGCTACGACTGAGGTGAAAGAAGATATGGCGACAGAATACATTGTTTATACGTTAATGCAACCGAACATGCAGCAACGTTAGTGCTGGCTGAATAAACGGGCTTCCCAAGAGGAGCATTATAGGATGCTATCTGAGTAAGCCGGCCAGGTGGCCGAGAGGGCTAGAGCGTAGGCTTTCTAGTTCTCGAGTCCACCTGGTCGTGGGTTCGAATCCCGCTGTGGACATGGATGTTTCTGTTTGTCCCGGGCTGCTTACAGAAATAACTTGTGTAAAAGGCGCAAAATGACCTTAGTAGTCGACGCCAAAAATTCTAATAAAACCAAACCAAACCTTCTGAGTAATGTCACTGTGCTTGCTATAGCGATCAATTAGGGCATCTCAGTCAATTGTGTAAGATGTGATTATGAAACGAGAAAATGCCACGATAGTTGGGAAATGGTCGGGGAGAATATAAAAATTAACGGAGTTGGATCGAAGTGCTCTGAACCATGTAGTCATGTCATCTCGTTATTCTTAGTTGAAATATTTGATATAAACTTCCTGGAATCCACGGCAAGGCGTTAACGTTTGCAGTTAAAACGATTCGTACTGAGCTCCATTATTGAACTATAAGGACAAGCAGGTGCATACAAACCAAATCAATGAGAGCTAATTAACAAAGTAAAACGAAATCCAGTTCGTACAAAACTTGTCGCGATTGGTCGCTGGAATAATGAAAACTAATTTTTTGGAGTGATTGGCATTGGCTCGGAATGTTAGTTTTGGTGGATGGTATCATGAATGCCTGTGAGTACTTGAATGTTCTAGAAATTCTACACTGATGATACTATGAAGAATAGTCATACACCTTTCAGCAAGATAAGATGCCATGTCTCACTGCACAATGGTTTCACTAGTAGTGTGAAGAATTCGTGCTATTTTCATAAGATAGCTCTAACTTAAACTCTCATAGAGATCTTTTGGGATAAAATGCAAGGTCAGCTGCGAGACCTATCTACGCGTCCCAATTTTCTGTCGTATGAAAGACGTTGGCGCCGCATACCAGCCTCAATTACCAGTAATTAATTGATAACATTGTGTGAATGGGCCGATATCATGATGTAATATATGTAAAATTAAGATTTTTCAATATATCTAGTTTGCGGAGTTTTTTTTCCATATAGTGTATTTTTAAGTATTAAATAGATAAGACCTCAATACATTATTTGTAGAACTTACCTAGTGTATATATGATAAGGCTCCATTATTTCATCGTCTTCTTCGTGCCTGGAGAAAATAAAGTTGAACAGTCAAACATAATTTTCTTAATGAAAACAAAAACAGTAAAATATTCAATTAATTAAATTAAACATCAAGTTACAAGGTGTGTCTGAAAAGTTCCAGGATTGCATGTGCTGTAAAGAAATGCTATCATGTACGAAGTTGCCAACGTATGCACGTGATAGCCTATCTACCTAGCGATCAAGCGCATTAGTTGTATGTATCAGGGATATGTGATTCATGCTGCAACACACATGAGATATCACGCAGCAATCATTATCACGGTATAAAGACGGACAAAGAATGAACAGCTCTGAGTGTAAAGCGCTTCTTCGTACAACGGCAGATCGCAGAAGTCAACCATCCTCCGTACTTTCCGGATTTCTTTCTGTTCCCCAAATTGAAAACCAGCCTGAAAGGACATCGCCTCCAGGATATCCAGACAAATGTGACAGCCAAACTTCCACGCTTCCTCCTGCGGAATACAAACAATGTTTCCCAAACTTGTACAGCTGTACAACTTTTTTTTTAGTTGTGCACAGAAGCGCATTACTAAAGGTGGTGATTATTTTGAAGGTATGTTGGAATATCATTCCCGGTTTTCGAGTACTGACTCCAGTCCTGGAATTTTTCAGAGGGTTGATTCAGATAAAATGAGACAAGTTTGCAGTTCTGTTACGATGGTATAATACCATGGCGCCACCATCGGTTGTGTTCGATGTGAGAGCCACGTTGTTGGACTATCGCCCGGCACCGTAATTTCCACTGAAGTAGGCCGAGTTTGAGGGACTCCATGGGAAATTCGTTCCACACCTGCTGACACACTTTCCATAGCCCATCAACGGTTCTTGGTCGGCGACTTCCGAGCCGTCGTTTCAGGAGACCAAAACCACAGAAATCCATCGGTGATGCGTCAGGAGATTTTATAGGCACATGAGAGAAGGGAATAACTCGTATGCCCGTCTCCTGTTCCATCTTCCTGTAGTAAGCCACAGATGACTTGGCAGTGTTCAGTTGTGTTTAGTCACTCAGTTGTGTGACCGCGCGCTTTATGACGTCGCTCCAGCCCAAGATTGTCATGAATTATTCTGGAGACTGTTGCCTGTGAAATACCTTTCCTTTGGGCTAGACTTCTCTGTATGGGGGGATTTTCTTTCAGCACTTCAGACCGGATTTCTCGCACCACCTGGGCTGGGCGTGTTGGCTGGGGCTTGTTTCTGGTCTGCTTCTCTGCTCGTCCACGTTCATCAGGTGGTCGCAATTTGTTCTTTTTGATTATTCGACCCACAGTAGCTTTGGATACCACAATATCATTTCGTTTGCATAATTCCACAATGCACGAAAGACTGAAGTTAGCGTCGGAAAGGCCAAACACCCTTCCCAAAAAGCTGTGATTTTGGAAGCCATGTTTCAGCACGAAATGTCCCAAATAACAGCAACAAGTGTATACAAAGCTAATCCCCATGAATAGTGGAAGAGTCATGCAAATCACATTCCGTCAAGGTCATATGCGGCGTTTAAAGTCGTCTCATTTTATCTGAATCAACCCTCCGTATATTTGCAGAGAAAGACGGGATTCTGTTATAAGTTTTGCAGAGTAAAAAATTAAGTGAATGAGAATTTCGAAAATATTTTTAATTTAAAATGCATCCGGAAGTTAATTTAGTTAACACATTTTTAATGAGACACCCTAAGGAGGAAAATGATGACAAAAACCCCTTTTCCACAAGGAAATTGATTTAAAGCGCATTCAAACCACACACAGGTAATCATATCTTGGATGACGGGCTGGGTCAACGCTTTCTTCGGAAGTGGAGGACTGTTATGCTTCCAACAACTGCTTTGAATCTTTTTTTTTTCGGGATCGTAGGAATACACCCGGCATTCGTCCATTGTGGCGAGACAGTTGAGAAAATTTAAAATGGTTCGCATCGCACCGAAAGATCTTTCTGGAATAGAGTGAGCAAAAGTGGCAAACTTTGCCATGTGAACTTCTTCGTGCAAAATGTTAAAAACAGTGTCGAAGTTCATGTGAACCTTCTGTATGATCTGTTCCATTGTGATTTTTTAATCTTCCAAGTAAGAGGGCCTCTGCGATTTGCGAATCCTCACTGATGGAGGGCTGCCCAGGGTCGAATTTTTGGAAGGTGAGATCGCGGTTTAGTAAGCATCGCTCATACGTCAAAATTGCGTAAGATCAGAGCAATTACCATTGGAAGGCTTTGACATTATGCAATTTTGACGTATGAGCGATGCTTACTAAACCGCGATCTCATGTCCAAAAACTCGCCCCAGATCAGGATCGTCTTCCAGTCTAATCTGGCCTCGTGCGATGGGTTATTGTCCAGTATACGCTGCAGGCGTTGTGTTTCCTTTCGGATGCAGGAAACTTTTCACAACCGGTGCCTCAATTTACCAATGGAAAGAGTCATCTTGGATTTGGTAATTTGGCAGCGAATTCACGAAATATAGCACGGGTGTTTCCGGAGTTATGTGGCCACACGTTACCACTGTCATTTCATTGGTGCGCTGCGCCTGGACTTCAATCCATGTAGGGACTTTATTTCAAATGGATTTCGAAGGTAGATCATAAAGCTTTAAATTTTAGTAAAACCAGGATATATTCTAAGCCAAGTAAAATTTTTAAATAAAAATTGTATTATACCTAATTTTTAAATGTTTCCAGAGAAACTGTAATAAGCAGATTATCGAAGAATCGTATCGAATTTCTCCCCTAAAAGACTTTAGTCACCGAATAACACTTTGTATTCGTATTTTGATTAGGTTGGTCTTATTTTACTAAGACTCCAACCAAGACTGTGGCTTTGAACATTAATTTAGGGATCGTATATAGGTTTTTTTTTTTTTGATTTTATATATATTTTTTTTGATCTCCATATCAAATGCCGAGGTAAGATTTTCAGAAATTTGAGAGATAAAAGTGATCTTGGTTTAAATTCGCGTGCAAAGGATAAAAAATTTTTTTTTTGATCGGCGTCTTTTTGTTTTTTTTTTTTTTTTAGCGAAAGGTCTCGGTTTCGTTCGTGAATCGCTTTCGTATTGCGGAAAAGCATTAATTTTTGCAATTTCGTATCAAATCTATAAAAAAAGCATTTTACGATAAATTAGGAGGTAGAACTATAGATGCGGATGGCAAAATGTTTATTTGTTATTCTTATGTTTATTTATTTATTTTTTTGCATTGTCACCCTGATTCCTAGTAGGAAATATCGATGCGATAGGCCTATTTCCGCTGACGAAAGTACTGTGTTGACTGTATGTTAAAAAATTAGGTGAATGGGTGAAAAATGCATGAAATGGTTTTTCTAATGAATCTATCATGCCTTCGTTGCAAAAAATATTATATTTCTAAAAATATCGACAGCACTGAAGATAACATTTTATGGGAGGAAGAAGAGCACTGCATCTTGTACCGGGGTTCCATACACAAGAGCTTTCAGAAGCCCCCCACAAATAAAAGTCTAGTGGGTATAGCGGAGAGCGTGGAGGCCAGGGAATTGGTCCACCTCTACCTATCCATCTCTCGCGAAATCTGTTATAACATGAAAATAAAGCGTTTCTGGACCCATGTCCATATAGCATTTTCTTCCTCTACATATGGGGAATATTTCCTGAAAGTTTGGCCGTACTTTTTATTGCTACACCCTGCTTAAATATTGAACATGCTTACACATATAAATATTTAACATGTAGAACTAAAACTACTTAATAGCCCCAATTCATTTTGAACAATGTGCTCTAATCGTAAAACTATATTTTCCAAGGCTGCAACGGATTTTGTTATTGGTTCTGTAGAACAATTCTACCAGCAGAGCTTTTTTTGCAACGTAGGCATGATGTGCAAATAAGTAACTAATTGTCGTGCACAGTCCGCCTTCTATCCAACGAATAATGCCAATGGGCATGCATAGGTTCATAAGAAGGCTGATATTTAATACCTGGAAGCAGAAGGAGAAATGTACGCAGAGGGTTGTCTCATATCAATTGCTGAGGGGCTCCTAGAACGTTTATATCCAGCAGACGCAATAGGAGATCCCTGGTAGCTGCAAATAACAGAGTAGAACTGTAAGTTTAAATAAAAAATTCCATTACATAAACTGATATAAACTCTCTGAAGAAAATATAAACTCAGTCAGAATAATGCAATAACTTTTTATCGAGATAATTGTTTAGCGTCTCAATTTTTTCAAATAACTGCAATGGGCCAGTACTGAGATATCAAAAAACGGTTATAATGAATATAAATTAGCCAAAAATATATTAAAATACATTAAATTAAATTAGAATAACAAAAAAATAAAGACTTGGCTTATCTAAGACGAGTCAAGGTCCAAAACAGAGTAATGATCGTATATACAGGGTGATTCAGAATTCATTGTACAAACTTCTAGGGGTGATAGATAGTGCTAACAGGAACAATGTTTTCCTATGCCATTTTTGCCGTTAAACCCTCCTGTGGGAGATAAACGCCAGTAAAGGTGGGGTTGCTGCCCCTGGAGGGTGGCTGCCTGAAGATCACAAGCTTCTTTATACTAAAGGATAATTGCGTGTTGTATGTACATTAATGCGGAATACAGTATTAGAATTATATCTATAACACTAGACAAACAAAAGCAGTTTGGTCTCCAATATTTTGTAATTCACATAATTTTATTGCATCCAAATGTCATTACTGAGAAATGGCAGTTAAGCATTTACAATACAGTCTTGTGCATACTGTATCCTACACACCACATATCACAATGGACAGTATGCTGCTGCACATTTCATCGGAAATGGGTTTAGAGCAAGTGTTCAAAGTGTCGACCCTGTTGTTCCACGCACATACGACAGTGTAGAATCATTGATCTCCGAACATTTGCAAGCACATTAAGGTCATCGCTTATGGCTCCTGCAGCAACTGTGATCGCTGCTACGAGATCTTCCATTGTCTCTACTGGAGTTTCATAGACCATACTCTTTATATGGCCCCACAGAAAGAAATCAAGAGGGATGAGATCGGAAGATCTGCTGGCCACAATACACAGAGCTCTAAAAAGTTCCGGGCGAAAAACAGAAGATACAAACAAACTTCCTTTATTGACTTTCAAAGTAGTCCCATTGGCCACAATATACTTTTGACAACATTTTAAAGCTGCTGAAAACTGTTACATGTTCTTGGATGTCCTGCACGTCTGTAAAATGTGTGTCATTCAGGAAATGTGTGTGTACGCCCGTGCAAAAGGGTCCACTGTCCAGTCCTGTACAACTCTGTTCGAACACTTGCATCAATATTTCATAAGTCTCCTTCACGCTTTTCCCCAATTGATGTTCACACGCTGCTGAGTTGTACGGGAGTGGACAGTGGACTTTTTTCACGGACGTACACACATTTCCTGAATGACACATTTTGCAGACGTACAGGACATCCAAGAACATGTGACAGTTTTCAGTAGCTTCAAAATGTTGTCAAAAGTGCTCCATTGCACTAGGAAACGAGTCTTCGCACTCGTTACCTTCTGTTGCCCACAACAGGCAAATATTCTTCAGTTTACTGTGTTCTATGTTAGATGGGGCTTCTCGACATGTTTCTCAGTGCACATGCCCATGCATTCGTTCCTAGCCACGTTGTCTTTAGCTATTCACTAAACCTTTTAGACATACCTTGTATAACGTGACAGCGTACTCAAAACGTTTCTGAATTAATAAGAATGTAGAGTGACACACTGCATAAGATGTGAGATGGGACGAAATCATAACAATGTATTAGAGATTATCATAATAGGTTAATGCAATGAAAACATATCTAATTATCTTCTGGCAATGAGATTGTCGAGTTGAATATGCAGAAAAAATGCTTCACGTAAGACTACGTGGTTCCAATTCTGTTGGAGGAGACGGTGTAATGGTATAGAGCATATTTTCATGGTTTTGGATTGGGCCAGCTTATTCAAGTAGTAGTAACTCATTCTGCAACTTACTTTGACATTTTAGACAACCCTAATAATGTCGTATCAGTTTGGGATTCGATCATTTTTAACCCATCTGATAATGCTTTTGTCGTCAAAACAAGTGCTACTCAAAACTATGCAGGAATCATTTACACAGACATGGATTAATGAAATGGATTGGTCTGCACAGAGCCACAATACAAATCCCATTGCACACCTGAAAAATTAATTGGATAGATCAATTTGGGCTAGGCCACATAGCCCAAAATCTGTGACTGAACTCATCAACGCTCTTCGGGATTAATGAAGAAAATTTCTGAAACTATTTACGAATTCTGGAGGGAAAGACTTTCTCATAGAGAAGAGGCCATAATAACAGCAATGGGCAGGGGGGGGGGGTCAACACCATATTGATTTTTTGTGAACTCATGGTTGCTGTGCAAAAGTTCAGGAGTTCAGAAACTTTTGATCATAATGAGTGACCCACCTTCGCGAAGGCCTGCTCCTGGTAGCCACTCTGGATCTTCTTTCACTTGAGGGGATCCTAAATAATTTCATTTCTATTGTGAATAAAATTTTCTTTAGTATTAATTTTTAATCACAGATAATAAATAAGATTAAGATAATACATGGTGTATTCCTCTTCAACGTCCTCCTCGAGATCTTCATCTCTATAATAATTGAACAAAAGTAAATTGATATTAAATAAATCTCTACTAAATTCTGTCCCTTTTTCAATATCTTTAAGATTTATGCTGTTTGTTTTTTACTAGTTTTTATTGATTTCTCATGAAATATATAGGTTTGATGTTCCGTTCAAACTTCTTACGTTTTGTCAGATCTTAAAACACAAAATATGAATGTTAGGGAAATGAAGCTATAAAAAATAGAAGAGGAGATCAAAATTTTTACTTGACACGCTGTAAAGTTGTGCACTGTTGGTAGCATGAACAATATCCAATGATTATTTAATTTCTTGCCTCTTTTTAAGGATGCAAACAAAACCGATTATTCAGCAGTCAATGTTGTTGGCAGCACGTTAAATTGTCTTAATGCTTGTCAACTTGACTTTCTCTTGCTTCTCTAAAACGCCGCTCGAATTTCTATCACTTTCGCTTCAGGAAAAAAAAGGACGACGAGTTCCGCTAAATTGTTTTAAAACGCAGCTAGTCGCCAGAAACGTCTCGAGCCATATCTTAATTGTTTTCCCATCAGGTACATACGAGGGGCGGTCATAAAGTTTTAATTATCACTTTGAAAAAAATCAAGCTGCGACCATGAAACTTGATGATGGTGTTAGTCCTTCTCTACATATTCACCCTTCAAAGCGACACATTTTTCCCAACGGTGGATGACTTGACGTAGACCTTGATTGTAGAAGTCTGCAATTTGGCTGTTCAGGAAACGTTCCGCCTCGAAATTCACCTCGTCGTCGTCCTGGAAATGCCTGCCACGCAATGGTTTCTTTATCCGAGGAAAGAGGAAGAAGTCACTGGGAGCCATGTCAGGAGAATACGGAGGGGGGGGGGAGAGGCAAAATTTGATAGCCCAAGGACGCAGCATGAGTGTGTGTTGTTGTTGTTGTTGTTGTTGTCCTGTGCAGAATGAGCTGGGGAGTTATCGTTTTCGGGCGGCGACCTTTGTCATATTCAAAATGTCGTGCAAGAGGTTGAAAACTGATCCATGACTGATTTTCACTTTTTCCGTTATCGTTTTGATTGTGATATGCGCCAGGGCCTCCTGGACGCCTCACTTCTCTTGCGATTCCCGTTCTTCATGGAGAGATGGTCTGCCACTTCTTCCTTCGTCATCCACACTCGTTTTCCACATGTGAAGCTTCTGCACCACCTAACCACTGTGTCATATGATGGTGCATTGCTGCCGTACACTTCCACCAACTCAGCATGGGTTGTTGCAGCATTGATCCCCTTCAAATGCAGAAATCAAATTACCGCACGATGCTCCACTTTATCAGTGGGTTGCGCCATTTTGTTTTGGTCCCTCTAGCGGCGTGCTTCGGTACTGTGGAGCGGGGATTTCAATAAGAACCAGGACTTCAGACATGTACCCGCATACAAACAAAAAATTAAATACGTAGCTTTCTTTTTTCGAGGTGATGATTAAAATTTTATGACTACCCCTCGTATTCTCCATACAGTTGCCAATGTTTCAGTACACTACACTGTGTAGTAGAGTAGGTAGACGCATTTTTTTACTTTACTCTGTATAGTTTCAAATGCAAGAAATAAAACTATCTTTTACCATTTATTTGCGATTATTCAGTATATTGTGGGAGGTTTGAATGGAACTCCGTACACATGGGAGTGAAAAACAATGTAACACTTTAAAAATATACTACAAATAAAATATTTATGAAGACTTTGCAAGGCAGCTATAGAAAGAAAAATTCACAAAGTTTTATTTCGATTCGATATGTATAATTCTTGCCATGTACAGTTCATTCCAAAAGCGTTTTCACTTGCTTGGCTGGAGTTGAGCTAAGCGAAGTTGATCGGTTATAAACTCTAGTAGTTTGAAGGAACATCGTAGAAGTTTAAAATGGACTTGGCCGTACAGAGTGGAAATAGGGATGACGTTTATGAGTGGTGTGGGCGAATTACAGCACCTTTAACTGAAAAGAATAATCGCTGCTTTTTATTTCAGTAAGATAGACTTTGCAGATGAAATATTTAACGCACTTATTAAAAACAAAGCAATAAATATTTAATAGTCTCAAGAACGTTCGATGAGGATTTATCCTACGTAAAACCGCAGATGTTTAAATTATTGATGACAATAGGAACGAAAATCCACAGGCTGAATTCGAATCGGGAACCTTCGAAGAGCTGAAGTTTCTCGGTTCGAATCCCAGCTGTGGGATTTTCTTTCTTATTTTCATCAATAAACATTTAGTTTACTTATTTTTTCTGTATTTCGAACATTTATATTTTTCCTTATTACTTTTTAAATTCTGTAATATTTTGATATCGAAATTGTTCATGCCGCCATATATTACAGGGCCGTAGCCAGGACGTTATCTTGGGGGGGATCGATTTTTAAAAATTCCGGACCTTTTTACATAATGGGTTGGTCGTCGACCCCCCCTCGCCCCCCCCCCCTCTGGCTATGGGCCTGTATTATGCTTATATTTGTTAAGAAAATGAAAGCCATTACGGTATACCGTATAGTAAATAGCTTATTGTATACTGCATAAATACCGGGTGGGCAAGAAATAACGTGAGGTGTTCAGAGCTCGCTAGCGGGAATTCTATTAGGCCAAATGCAGTACATTTTGGTGTATATACTTAGTGGAACATGCAGTTTCGATTTTTGCAAAAAAAAAATAGTACCAAAAGTCGCCATAGGGGGCGCTTATTTCAAGAAAACAATGAATACCTAATTGTCAAATGAACAAATACCGTACAAACCAACTTTAGTAACAACAATAAACAATGTTTTATTTTTAATTACAAATATGTTTCAATATGACCACCAGTGTGCTTTTTTAATAGATACATGCGGTACACGACATTTTCTACGGCAGCTCGCAGCATATCTGCATTAATTAGTCTGATATGTAACGTTATTTGATCCTTTAAGGTTGAGAGGTCAGGAACATGTGCTTGATACACAAGGCTTTTCAAATATCCCCATAACCAAAAATCACAAGGGTTGAGATCAGGCGACCTGGCTGGCCATACCATGGGAAATGCACGACTAATTACGGTATTCTCTTGTCTGAAAAACGTTCTCGCAAGATCTGCTGCACCTGGCGTCCGATGTGCAGTGGCGCACCATCCTGCATAAAAACGGTAGAATCCAGACAACCCTTTTCCTGCAATCGTGATATCACAAAATTCTCAAGCATATCGGCATACCTGGCAGAATTGACGGAACAAGTCACCGGTCCACGGGGACGGATTTCTTCAAAAAAGTACGGGCCGATGATGAAAGAAGCAGTAAAGCCGCACCATACTGTTAGTTTCGGTGAATGCATAGAAGTTGGCAGACACACTTGTGGATTTGATGCAGCCCAAATACGGCAGTTGTGGGTATTGATATCACCATTCAAATAAAAATGTGCCTCATCACTCCATAAAATTTGCCATGGCCATGCATCATCCACTTCCATACGTGCTAAAAATCTCAACGAAAAGTCATTTCGGGTACGTTCATCTCCAGGAAGCAATTGTTGAACAGGTGTGAGTTTTTAGGGATAAAATGTCAATATCTTATGCAATATTTTCCTCGCCGTCGAATATGGGATATCTGTTTGGCGTGCTATTGCGTGTGCACTGCTGGTACCCTGCACAGTAGTCATCTCCTGTTCCACAACAGCAGTTGCAACTTCTTCAACGTGTTGCTGCCTGATTCGTTTGCGTCCCCGGCCTGGTTGCACTCCTAGAGTTCCGGTAGATTCCGTAAGTTAGTTATGCTCATCGGTCCTCTTCGTAACGTTTTCAATCGCCAGAATTCACGAAGGGCAGCACTGCATTGTCGCTCTTCTGATAAAACAACTTGACTAATAACGCCCGGTCAGGCAGAGTAAGCGTCATCGTCAGGCCATTCTTTCGTGAATGATGGGAATTCCTCAGCCATGCCTTTTATTGTCATGATTGATCAACACGGAACGCGCTGATGCAAATGTATTCATTGTTTTCTTGAAATAAGCGCCCCCTATGGCGACTTTTGGTACTTTTTTTTTTTTTTGCAGAAATCGAAACTGCATGTTCCACTAAGTATATACACCAAAATGTACTGCATTTGGCCTAATAGAATTCCCGCTAGCGAGCTCTGAACACCACGTTATTTCTTGCCTACCCGGTACTTTATCACAACAATTATTGTTTCTTCATATCGTCGTTGTCAAACAAATACCTGCTATGTGTCAAAAGTAAACTTCTGAGATATTGGAAAAAAAGTTCTCCTGTAAAATTTTGTATGAAGGTGAATTTTGTATAAAGTGGTCATGTTCGTCGTATAGTGATTATAAGCACATATCAGTTCATTTATATGCAAGTTTGGCTCAGTAACCATTAGTTTTAACTCCTTGCAAGGGTCAAAATATTGAAATCTCAAGAAAGTGCACATAACAGATATTGGTTTGACAACGACGATATATAAGATACTGTATTGTTATACATTATTTTTTTCCCGTCATGAATAAGAATAAAACTATTCTTTGCCAATACGTTATTTTTTTAAGCATAAACCCAGAAGATACTGTATTTCATTTCGAAAGATTGGTAGGTCTTCCCTTTGAAATACCATAATAGATGTATACATTATATACTATTATTTTCTTAAATGTGCAGCAGACAAAGTTAATTTTCTGTACTGATTATTTCATGAAAAACATCTAATGATTTAATTCTTGAATTCGCCATTATTTTGTTGAGCGTGCTTTACCAACTTATCGCTTACTTCCTGGTGTAGTTTTCACATTATTATACTGCATTTCTGCTAAAATAATAATAATATATATTGATATATTAATAATAAAGAAAAACTTGCTGAATGAAAGCTCGAGATTTCAATTAAAACAGTTTGACGTCACTCATTATGCCTACTTATCCTTGTTACAAAGAAATAATAAAATGGCATCGTCCAACGTGATTCGAACTCGGCTTCTTGCCTGAACTGATTAGTCTCACTGGTTTAAGGTATTGCAAGGAAGCCGAACATCGTTCACCTAAGTGAAAACGCTTTTGGAATGAACTGTACGTGGCGGCATATCGACGTCTATGGTTTCAAAACATTTGTAATGCGGCTTTTTGGGTTTATGTGAAGAACAATGTCTATAAAGGGGAAAAAGAGCGCGTCAAATAGATGAACAATCAAAGAAAACAGTACTTTGGAATACCAATGTTCAAAAGTTCCTGCAAAACTACTGTCGGCATGCCACGAGAAAACCGTTGCGTTGCTTAATGTGCTCGTATGGTGTCGCTGCAATTGCAGATGAATTTACCCAGTGTTGGGGGACAAACAGCCAAATTTCAGCCAATCCATGCTTTATCGATATAAACAATAAGACGATTTTCTTCTCTTATTTTTTCATATTTCTACCCATGCAAACGCTTTCATTTGATTGGAAACACGGCTAGAACTCATTTTTGCGCAACTTGATTTTAGAGCTTTTCCTCCCTTCATTAATATAGACTGATCTGCAACTACAGCGACACCGTACGAGCACATTAAGCAACTCAGCGGTCTTCTCGTTGCGTGCGGACAGTACGAAGGCGCATTTCACAAACAAGAGCAGGGGCGGCGCTAGCCAGACCTATGAAAACCTTTAAAACATTGTGCCCTTTCAATCTTTGCTTACTGCTTCGGGCCACACCTGCCCAAGAGCCCTTTGAAGCAGCCACAGATACAGATATGGCAGGAACTGGATATTCATTTGGACATTTGCCGTGTTGTAATTGGCTCCCATATTAAACAATTATAGTAGAAATGTAACTTAATGAGCTTTCTTTTCTGTTAGTATCGTGCACAGTTCTAATATGAATACTTTATCATAGTAGTTTAAAAGTGTAACATTCTTTTTGACTCGCCTGTTTATATAATCATAGAAATTAACATTTTTTGTTAAGACACGGACACGATTAAAATTTCATTTTGATGTAGTGTAAAATTTAATGTTAATGTTATAATGTTATTAAAATATATCCACATTATAAGTTAGCAAAATCATACCTGGCATGTGAAAGGTATGTTGGAGATCGTATCCCAGAGGGACTCCTGGATCTTCTAGAACTGATCGACGGCACAGGAGATCCCCGATAGCTGCATAAATTATAGGGACAAAATTATGAAGAATATCGTCAACCCATTCTTTGTATTTTCACTCAATTTTTTCCACCAAAACACGATCGATTGCATTTAATCAATTCGTTAAGGCTGTCTTAAAAATTTTAATTTATTCTAGATTTCCTTTTACTAATAACAATGAACGAAAATTAGAAATATACAAGTTAAGCATATAATTTTAGATCCTAATCTTAAAACAGCCATTTTAAAATCGTTTTTAATAATATTTAACAGCTACTGTTAAATTTAACAATCTAACTTGTATGATTATTAAAAATTGAATAAATTGGCTGGCCTTCGTAAAGTTCGAGTCGGAGAAGCCACGTAAGATCTTCGTTCGGCTGAAGTCATCCTAACAGTTAAAAAAGCGCATGGTCAGAGAAAGTCTTAATAAGAGTTTAATAAAAGAAAAAATATTTTATGTCATATAGGATTTATGATAAAGTTCTTAATAAATCTGAAAAGAGTGCACTGACAGTTCTTCTTCACCCTCGATATCTCCTTCATCTTCGTCCCTATAAGAAAAGAAAACTAAAATTGTTAAATAATAGAATTAATTTATTTAGAAATTATTTTGCCTATTTTAAAAATAATATATCTTTTTTTACAACTTTATAATTCGTGTTTTTATAACTCTATCACTCTTCAGTTTAATTGGCTCTCGCTTCCAATAATACGCCATTTATCCAATATTATTCCTAGACCTGCTGACACAAAAATATTCTCATTTCAACGTCGAAAAGTCACCGTAAGTTGAAAACAAATTACCTACTTTCTTGTTTACTAGTCACATATCTTATGAAGCACGAAACAAACTGCGCCTCCTCCTTATTTGTGACAAGCGTCAGAACATTTTACGGAGCAACAATGTGAAAGGCATTTTTTGCAGTTTTACACAATAAAATGGTAAACGCAGTTGCCGAGTAGCAAGAGAATTAATTCAACCATATAAAGTAGTTATCACTTGTCTAATCAGGGGAATACTGAATAGCAATACCAAATATCGAAGATAACACAAATAAAATTCGTTATCTTTATTGAAGTACAAACTACATCGCCCCTCCATTGCAATAAACTTCCTTGATGGGCAATCACATTTCGAGTCAGGGTGTGACCTGGTAAGGAAGTTGACGGCACTGGAAACAAAGGTGAAAGGAAATCTTTTACCAAAAGAAAACGAATAATTATCCACAATATGCAAATTAGTACATTATATAAATAAAGAAATGGTGCAGCTCAATAAGCAATGCGCTGCACGTAAACGCCGCCTAAGTTTTCGTTTAAATAAGCCCTGATTCCAAATGGAAAATTTCCTCAATAACACCTTATTCTTACTGTACTGCTCGTCCGTAGAAAATCCCAGTAGAAAAGTGATAATTCTCAGCTGCAAATGAATATGACGCACAAATTCTGTAATGTTGTAAGAATCAACAGAATAACGATGAATAGGTAAGTTTGCTATAGCGAGGGTTCGCTCACGCTCCTTACAACATTTCACTATTGCTGGAGCATTATTTTCCAACGCATTTTGTAAATCTTTTTCCAGCGTAAGCCTTTATTTTGCTTGACATGCTTACTATATGAAATGTTTAAACTGAGAAAAACTTCATTTCCAGTGCCTTATCGGAGCTATTTTTCGTCCTGCCTTCCATCCTCTCGAAACATCTCTGTCATAGTTGCCTCTTCCCCCTTCACTTCGCTTCCATCTCGTACGAGTAAAAATACGAGTAAAAAAATCTCGTATATTGTCTTCAATCTTTTTGATTTTCTCCGTGTCAGTAGTTGTCGACGGTCACAAACCCTGAGATTTTTACATTCCGGAATTCGCTGGATTCCGTATTTTTCAGTGTTTTCCACTTAACATATTATATTTAGTTTTCACGTTTTACATCATTTAAGATTATCCTGATACTTGTTAGAATAATTTGTAACATTTCTACGAGGGTGGGCTGAAAAGTAATGCCTCCATGGCTGTAACTTTTTTATTTTTTAACCGATTTTCAAAATTCTTTTTGTATCTGATACTCACATTTTTCCTCTATGTAATGCACTATTCACTTATCGACATAGTCCCCATCCCTTTCCATGCATTGTACCAACACGTGACTAGTCGGGTGAACCCGTCGGAGAGGAATTCCGGGATTGTTGTCGACACCAAGACCGAACGGCAGGTTTCACCTCGTCGTCAGAACACAACTCATGCCCCTTAAGGTGCTCTTTCCTCTTTGGGAAGTGGTGAAAGTCGCAAGGTGCAAAGTCTTTCATTTTTGAACTGCAGTTTTTCATCTTTGAACTGTAGGCGCTGCAACCCCCTCTGGTGTGTGGCGATCGTGTGCGGACGGGCGTTATCCTGCTGCAGAAGAGGATCCAAAGCTGCCATTCAATCCTCGTGTCGACGACAACCCCGGAATTCCTCTCCGACGGGTTCACCCGACTAGTCACGCGTTGGTACAATGCGTGGAAAGGGATGGGGACTATGTCGAAAAGTGAATAGTGCATTACATAGAGAAGAAATGTGAATATTAGATACAAAAAGAATTTTGAAAATCGGTTAAAAAATAAAAAAGTTACAGCCATGGAGGCATTACTTTTCAGCCCACCCTCGTATGTTTTCTGTTTTAATAAAAACAATTATAGTTCTTTTCAACCCACATAATACTTAATCTCGCTCTGCTCGTTTATCCATATGGCCAATAACAATTTAGCGACGCTTAGACCTTAATTCCTTGATATACTGCACAACGAAATACAAGCTTTGATGAATTTTGTGTGATGTTCATTTGAGAATGTTATATTGTAGCGGCAAAAGCACATGTTTCCAGGTAGTTTCCTTTCTCTCAAACAATGGCCAGTTGGTTTTATTCACATCGACGTAAGCAATACATTCGTCCCAATCCGGAATCACACCAAAGCGCTTGCCAGTAACCATATTCTCAAAAGTGCAATTTCTTGAATCAGTCAATTCAATCTCAGGTCTATTATAATGAATAATCCTCAATGAGGAAGCATTATGAGTAATCCGAAATTATAAACATAATGAAGATACGTAAGGTGATTTTTTTTTTCTTCTACCCTCTACAACCATTATAGAACCTAAAAACCCCTCTTATCCTTTGTTCATTCTTTTCCGTAGAAGATTGTCTTGTGCATTTGTTTTATTATCTGGTAGGACTTTAAGCAATTATGTCATATCTCAATGCGTTATCGCGTTCACCGCTTAAGAGTATATACGTTTTGTGCATGCATGCTTCTGAAAAACCGAATACATATTCCCATCTATCACTTTAAATATTAAAGAATGAAAGCCAAACAAAGAAATGGACATTACCTTTGACTGCTTCTCCGTAATTCAGAAGCAGTTTGACTACTCGATCGCCTGCTTCCACTTGGCGGGGCTAGAGATCCCGCGTAACTGAAAATTGTAAGAAAAAAAGTTTTATATACTCATTTGCCCCAATAAACTATTACATATTAACCTGTTTTGTAAAAATCTGATTACTATGTGTATAATAATTTCTTAAATTACACTGATTACACTGAATTCAAGTAATATTCACGTATCAATTATTTTAACCAATTAAATGTTATTATACGAATGTATCAAGACCTTTAATGCATTATCTCTCTACAGTCAGATGTGCAAGATTAAAATATTAGAAAAAAGACGAGTCGCAGACCCTTTCCAGCTCGAATATGGCCAAGTATTTAGAGTCAATAGTACAAAGAAAATCCACAGTATAACCGGACAAGCACTCGCCGCTTGTGGAAGAAAACCGGCATTAGTTTCTTTCCGACACTGATATTGTCTGTCCTAGTCTATGCCTCAGAAACAATGAACTTTCTCGGATCTGAACAAATTCAAGCTATTTAAATGAGATCCCTGCAGCAATGCTGGGAATTGCACTAATGACACCATCCGAAAAAGGTTTTAACAATAACTAGCCAATTACAGCTTGAGTTGTCTGAGGTGTTGGCGTAGTCTGTCGAAGACCACAAATTGATCGCCACATCTACTCTTTTAGAGACAATGGCCAACCCAATGGAGAAAACAGCAGAATGCATATATAAGTATATGAGAAAGACCTGAAGAACCAGCGAATCGATCTCAAAATTAGATTAAAGGTTTCAACTTCTGCGGCATCTACTAGTTACGAAGCTAATTGGCACAAAGCTGTTCCTAGTTGCTAACCATTTTGTTATTTATATACATTTTAGGAATAAAATCTACCATATAAATCCAATAGGCATAATTACAGTGGACAGTAAGAAAAGTCCCCGAAAATGTGGTCTAGCACTGTTAATGGTTGTTGGACGCATTGCTATGCATAACTAATAATCTTTGTAGGGCCCTTACGCAGACACACACACACACACATTTGTTCCATCGATCCTGCCTTCGTTAAAAGTACCAGCAGAAGGCTTGTTTTACAATGTTCGATTTGATGTTCTCCATGGTGGCGAAACGCATCCCCTTGAAGCTCAGTTTCAGATTAGGAAATAACCAAAAGTCACTCGGGGAGTACGGTGGTTGATTGATGACAGGGATTTATTTTCGGCGAGGAATTACTGCGTTATCGTCATACAGAATTCACGCTCTCGAAGTATGAATTCTAAAATTAGTACACTATAAATTTATAGTGTACATA
Organism: Rhysida immarginata; assembly: GCA_023313115.1. NCBI lineage: Eukaryota > Metazoa > Arthropoda > Chilopoda > Scolopendromorpha > Scolopendridae > Rhysida > Rhysida immarginata. The sequence goes on along the minus strand of JAHWFO010015425.1, from coordinate 3,163,483 downwards.
CAGCATTCGATAGATTTAGTAAATCAATAATTTATTGGGTTTTTACACGTTGTTCATTCCTTTCCTTTCTTTTCTAAACAACTGAAGTCTGATATTAGACATGATAAAAATGCATACACATTTCAATTACCAAGATGGTCTTAATTATACATTTATTTGTTCTTAATCTAGTTAAATTGTTTTTGATATAAATTTTTTAATGTTGCTATGCGTTTATTATAAACTATGCTAAAACAAAATACTAAGTTTAATATAAGTCATATAAGAGTAAATAGCTGTGAAGAATTGCAAACTTGTTATACAGTATTATTGCAAATATAATAAATTGGACAAGTACGAATCTAATCAAGCACCTTCCTCGAGGTTGTGATTGGATGTCTCGATTTGTTTCAGAAGCCGTTCTGCTCTTCGTGGTTCGTTTATTCGCCATGGACAAGTCTGACGGTCTTTTGGATCTATGCGGTTAATAGATCAAAATAAAGAAAATATTGATACAATTTTTCTACATCTAACATCTGAGCTCGTATTTTCTTATAGAGTGATAACATCTTGAAATTCCAAGATCCCCCCCCCCTCCAGCTAACTGAATTACAATCCAAATCAATAATTCTCAGGGGCAAATTTCACATTTCAATAAAAAAATTTCTGCCTTGACACATTTTCCAATTAAAATTTTCCTTACCATATTCTGACACTTCAAGTTCCTCATTTAAAAGTGCTTTTGAAAAACATTTCTATTAATAGATATTTTCTTAATAGATGTCGGGCAAATACATAATATTTGAAAGTAATAATAATAATAATTAAAAATGACCATACTTAGTTAAAAAATCTAATTATGGCCCTTTCCTAAATCATGTTAATAATGAATATCACAAATATAAATGCGTGCAAGTACAAGACTTTGTTGCTAAAAGTCTTTATCCAGAAATTTTAAGATATGGTCATAAAGTCCTTATAATCAACATGGAAGTCTGGGTGCAGCAATGGGCCGATAATGGTAGCATTAGGCCACAACCCTGCAAAGATGCCCAAACAATTTAGTTCGTACTGTTTTTCATGATTTCGCTACGAGAGCACTAAGTTCAAGATAACACAGTTCAGTGGGAAAATCGAGGCACTGACTGTGATCCGTTTTTTGCATCTGAAAAGAAACAACGCCACATAGGTCCGTGCCGATTTGAAAAGCGTGTACAAGGACAATGTCCCATCGTACGAGGACGTAGCCAAAGTAGCCAAATCAGCCTGAAAAACAACCTGGGCGCCGCAAATCGTGCAGCTAGTGGAATTCCTGGTCCTCGAAGATCGAAGAATCATAATGGAATGGGTCCACACGAGTCACAGCACCGTTTGTAACATCCTGAACGTGGCAAAAGTTGTCACGTTTCTCATTCCGTTCCTGACAGAGCGTCAAAGAGGTTTACATCTGTATTATTTGGCGCGATGCTGGACCAATCCAGACAACTTCTGCGAGTGAACAAATATTGCATGTATCACATCTTTTTTTCTCAGAGCCAATCAGAGGACTTCTACAACAAGAAACTCCGGCAGCTGATTCATTGTTGGGATAACCGCAAACCCTGGGTGGGACTTATATAGAGAACCACCCATTCTCTCGTTGCGCATGCGCGAAGCTTTCTTCTGGCATGGTGATTTTATAACCGATTCTCCTAATATGTGCTTTAAAATTACACAGATTAAAAGCATCTTCCTGTTATTTACTAGATTTAAAATGTATGAGTAAACTTTATTCCAAACTTTTTTCCCTCCATCTACCCTGAACCCTCTCCTTGAAAACGAGGATCGCCTAAAAGAAAACGAGAATATGTTTTATCTGTAATGGTTTCTCGGATAGAAATGTGAAAATACATAGCGACTACACATCCGCTACACAAATTTTAAGCAAGTACTCATAGCGCAAATGGGAGTGGGGATGGAGGTTGAAGAGGGCCTCCTAGCAAAGGATTTTGGCACACAGTTGGAATATACAGACATATCGGGTGGCAACCTTGCGCGTAAATCTTGCTGTATCCCAATTGCCAATGGAGAATGTTATTGGCGGTTCTGTATTCATGGTCAACGTTTCTGTAATCTCGCAGGCAGGGGCAGATTTAGATGAAAAGAGGCCCCTACGCTATTCCACTTATGAGGCCCTTTCACCTCCCATTTTTAATACTAACAATTTGAATTAAGGCCCCTCTTGATCTTGAGGCCCTAGGCTGAAGCCTAGTTAGCCTATAAGAAAATCTGGCCCTGCTCGCAGGTGATGATTACAATTCCTCGTTACAAATGCTCACAGAATCAGATCTTGACAAATCCTTCGTGTTCACAAGTTCTGTAAGAAATTCGCTTCATGATCTAAACACTACATCGCGATAGACACTCATTCCGATTCATACGAGAATAAATAACAACAGTAAAATAAGGATCTACTAGCATCTTCTGTCGTGAAAAACTGCTCATTAGGATTGTTTCAACTATTCCACGTCACCCTTTCCTTATCATGTAGTATAACTACGAGGGGCGTTCAAATTTGACCTGGACTTTATTTTTTGTAAATTTCATTGTTGTAAAAATCTAAATTTTCATTTTGGGATGGCAACTACCGTCTGTCACGCAAATGCAGCACCATTCATCCGGTTGCCATGATAACTGATTGTTTAAAAAAATGGCGGACAGCGATGTGTCGACCAAAGATGAACAATGAATAATCATCAAGTTACTACATAACGGAGTGAAAGCATCAGAAACTTCAAAGACAGTTCACCGAGTCATGTGTGACTGACTCGCAACTGCTGTCAATGATCGCATTATCGCACGAACAAATGAGCTGATAAGGGACAACAGGCGGATTCATGTCCGAGAATTGGCTTCAGTACTGAACAACAGCGCTGGCATCGTGAAGACCATCATCCACGATAAGCTGAAATTCAACAAGATCTGTGCCAGATGGGTTCATAAGTAACTCTCGAGGATCATAAAACCAACCAGGTGGAAATCTGTTTCATGCTGCTGCCGCGATATGACAGGGAAGGTGACAGCTTCCTAAGGCGTGTTGTGACTACCGACGAGTCATGGATTCATCACCATACTCCTGAAAGCAAGTGTGCGAGCTTGGAGTGGCAACATACTAATTCACCACGACCCAAGAAATTCATGATGACACCGTCGGCAATGAAAATGATGGCAACTGTATTCTGGAACATTAAGGGTATCATCCCTGTCGATTTTCAAGAAGAACGTCGAACTATAAATGTACCCTAATACGTGGCATTTTTCAGGACGTCCCTGAAACCGACACTAAGAAAAGGCGAACAGGACTCTTTACAAGTGGTGTTTGTTTTCTGCAAGACAATGCCACACTACACACAGCCAAACTGACAATGGACACAAATGGGACATCTTACCACATCCGCCATACAGCCTGGGTCTCTCCCCTTGCGACTATCACCTTTATGGGCCATTGAAAGACTTTGTGTGAGGGCAGAGGTTTGGCTCGAATGAGGAAGTGAAAAAGGCTGTCCTGACGTGGTTTCGACATCGGCCTGAAGATTTCTACTGAACCGGTATCCAGATGCTCCCAGAACGCTGAAAAAATGTATAGAGAAGGAAGGAGAGTTCTTTGAGAAAATAACTGGTGTGCGTGGTTTTTTTGTAGTTTCCAGATTTTATAAAAAATAAAGTCCAGGTCAAATTTGAACGCCCCTCGTATCTGGGATGCCATGGAAAGAGATGTTCGAGCCTCAAACCCTCTCTTATTAATTCTTCGTAAGCTATGGGAGTTTTTTTCAGGTCTTGTCGAGTCCATGCCTAGACGAATGGCCGCCGTAATCAGGACGAAAGGTGTTGCTACACGATACTACATAGATATCTCTAATTCATTTGTTATTCAGGATATAATTAAACATATGAATAAATCATTGTTCCAGCTCTTGCACACCGCACACTACCACTTTCCGACGATAACAGTTAGCTTCCTTTAATAATAATAATAATAATAATAATAATTTAACTAATAGTTATCCTATACGTCCATCCAGGGCCTGTATGACCTGAGGCCGACGAGTTGGGTCCCTGGATGAACCAGGATTAACGACTGCTGTATGATGGTCACAGCAGCCGGGGGGGGGGGTGAAGATTGTGAGTCACTGAATGGTCGCCCATCTAGTGGCTAGCCGTGCCTGATGTTGCTTAACTTCACAGAAGTTGTTACATTGAAAGCCCACCAGGCCACGGCCTCCCCCAAGCCATTTATCAGCGCAAACGCAAACCTGTTAAATTAAAGATCAATGCTATTACAAATGTCTCGTTTTCATTAGGACGTCCTTTATATATCAAAGGAGGATATTTGTTAAAATCGTTCTTCAACATTATCACCTTTTATCAGGAAGGAACAAATGAGGTTCAATATTTGTGGAAAAAGAAGTATCTTAAGCAGATATTCAGGAGGTTTATAAATATTTCAATTATTTACTGCAATGATCAAAGAAAAAAACAGCGAATGAGAGATAAATTCTTACATATTTCTTAAATAATTTAAGAATGCAGACATTTAGGAACAAAATAATTAATCAGTTATATAAAAATAAAATCAATCATTATATTTGGTTTGATATTATTATAATTCGCTATCGAATTAGCGAAATGAAAAAATGACACTGCCTAAATTGCCGTAAGGAAAAATTAAAAGTTGTCTAGTTTTAAAAGAAAATGTAAAATTAGTTTTTGCTATGAAAAGCTTTTAATGTCTAGAATTACGAAACTCGTTTTGTTCCGAAGACCGAAGAGGCATTTCTTCTTCCTCTTCATCGTTTCCCTTGTCTTCAAATCTAGAAGCGAAGATCAAAGTTAGTAGTGGACCTTCTATTATTGTAACGAGAATGTCCGAATATTAAATCACACCCATCACCTAATGCATGCTTCAACGAAGAAACACTTTTTTGTGGTATTTCAAATTTTTCTAAGAAAAAAGAATATTTATTTACTTTATTTTAACAAAGCAATGCAGATTATTACCCGGAAGAGAGTGTGCTCGTCAATGGTACTTCAGGAGGCTGTTCTTCTTCCTCGCCTTCGTCTTCCTCATCTTCGCTATATGAATGAGAATTTAAAAATTAGATTTCCATGAAATATTAGATTTGGTAACTTAAAAAAAAATTACATAATTTTAACTACTTTTTGAAAATTAATATATTTATATAAACTTCTGTAGAATAGTGAATAGTGGACAATATTAAAAAAATATTTCGAGCGCCTGTTAACTTTGAAGCTAATGATAATAAATCATACTTCGATATAGATGGTATTTAAATATAGGCGTTAATTTGGAAATAATGTATTTGAAACTTACACTTCTTCGTCGCCCTGTGCTTCCTCTTCGGTTTCCTCGTTTACGAGAGGCAAACTACGGGTGGAGACAGTGGGTGACGGGCTCTTCTCAGTCATATCATTAAAAATTAAAATGTTTGCGTTATGTAAGCGAGATATTATGCTATAGAAACTTTTCCGAACATTTTATAATTGATCATTTCTTGAATAATTATGTTTGTTCTTCAAAAAGTATTCTTGAGACGAAACATTGTATATATCTCTGCGTTCTTATTTATTTCAGAAATTTTTCCTTTGTAACATCAATATTCGGACGTAAATTTATATAAGTGAGTCCATGGCCAAAATAAAAGTAATTGCCATTATGGCAAGACTGTCTCCCTTTTATCACCCGCTAAGATTCCAGATAATCTTTAATAATTTATTCACTTCCTCTTCCAAGAATTTTGATGATCTTATTAAAAATTTTTATTTTAAGTACACTTTAAATTTCCTAAATTCCCCGCCATTGTTTTCAGCTGATGAGAAACGGTTAGGAACGTGAACGTAAACAATAAACACGATTTAAAAAAAAATAACCTTTGTTGTATTTTTAGGAAATCTTTCTTAAAGACGTTACTAAAAGGACATGGGATATCGGTTACAATTAAAAAAGGATTAAAAATGTTAGATGGCAGATAATAAAATTTTACGGCTATGGTCGTTTTCAAAATTGCTTGATAGTCTCTCATTTTTATTGCATGTAGAATCATAAAACTGACAGTCTTAATTGAAATCGGCTACAGTATTAATTTTTAAATATAAAGTCAAAAACTACATTGACATATTGTTACACTGTTAATTTAAGATTTACTTTAAGATGATAATTTGAAAAAAACTTCCATTTAGCAAATTATAATTTTTTAACATTTAAAAAAGCAGCATCTTAAATTTTTTATAATATTTTTATTTTTAAAAGTTCTATGCCTTCATTCCTTGTATATTTTTTCCAGTATAGGCACAACATAAATAATAAATTAGGAAATGGATTTATGATTAAACCAAAAAAAAAGAGATTAAAAATAAACATACACTGGCGGAAAAAAAACGTAACACCACGAAGGACTTGTGTTAGATGAATGAAATTTGGACAGTATATTCAGCTATGGTATTTATTCAATTGATTCAGGTTTCAAGGTTACAACTTATAGGGGGCGCCACCAGCGCCACCCTGTACATGCAAATGAGACATTCCAATGACAAATATAAAGGAGATCAGACGCGCGTCTGACGTGTGATAGAGTACGTAAAACATGCCTCGAAGGCGACTGCGACGTGAATATGGGCAGCTAACCCAATTCGAACGAGGACGTGTAGTGGGCCTTCGAGAGGGTGGACTTTCGTTCCGTGCTATTGCAGAACGCATGGGTCGAGACGTTGCCACTGTGTACAACTGTTGGCAGCAATGGTCCAGGGAAGGCAGAATTACCAGGAGACCAGGATCTGGACGACCCCCGGCCACTGGAGACAGGGTTGACCGGCGCATCTGTAGGATGGTTGTGGCAAATCGGACAGCATCTGCAGCGAACATTCAGGCTGCTGTGGCACCCAACGTCACTCCACGCACAATTCGGAACCGTCTCCTGGCCAGGAACCTCCATTCCAGGCGCCCTGTGGCATGTTTGCCTCTTACCCCTCAACACCGTGCAGCACGTCTTCAGTGGTGTCAAGCCAGAGCGACTTGGAGGGCAGAATGGAGGAAAGTCTTCACGGATGAAAGTCGTTTCTGTCTGGGTCAGAGTGATGGTCGCACAAGGGTCAGGAGGAGGAGTGGGGAAGTCCTGTTACCGAGCTGTATCTGTCGTCGTTGTCGTCGGCCCCACCCCTGGCGTTATGGTATGGGGAGGGATTTCCTACGACAGCAGGACCCCTCTGGTGGTTATCCCAGTCACCATGACGGCAAATGTTTACATTCGGATGGTTGTTGAACCCATTGTGCTGCCATTCATGGCTAATATGCCAGGGAGGCTGTTCTAACAGGATAACGCTCGACCCCACACTGCCGCTGCAACCCAACGTGCCCTTTAGGGTGTCCACATCCTACTGTGGCCAGCACGATCACCAGATCTGTCGCCTATCGAGAACGTTTGGGACATGGTCGGACGCCGTGTCAGGGCACTTCCACAACCAGCAACAACTGTCGCTGATCTGACCATCCAGGTACAACAGGCATGGAATGCCATACCACAAAATGGCACCGTTGGTCCCGTGTAGTCGTTTGCCGGCTGCACGTTAAAGAACCCTTGCGAGGCAAAATTTGCGGCCCCTATAACGCCGTCCTGAAATTACCATAGCAGTTGAAAAGGACGTTAATACCAAACAAACCAAACCAAACCAAACCAAACCAAACAAAATGACATTCGGCATCTCTACGACCGTATGCATGCACGTGTGCAGGCCTGCATAGACCAGCGCGGCGACTACAGCGGGTACTAAAGTTCGTGCTTTTCACCATGTACAGGGTGGCGCTGGTGGCACCCCCTATAAGTTGTAACCTTGAAACTTGAATCAATTGAATAAATGCCATAGCTGAATATACTGTCCAAATTTCATTCATCTAGCACAAGTCCGTCGTGGTGTTGGGATTTTTTTTCCCGCCAGTTATTTACAATAAAAACTACATTGAGTTTTGTCAATAAATGAAGTGCTCAATGTGGTGTCCTTCTGCATCAATACATAACTGTGCACGGTATTTCACAGAACCCATCACATTTAACATCATGATGGGTGTTATGTCTATACAAGCCTGCTAAATTCGTTGTTTCAAATCATTTACTGATGCTGGTACAGTGCATACATCGTTAAGAGTATGAGTTAAGTAGTTCTAATCCTTTAGTGCAGTACCGCCGCATGTGGTTCCAGGGTGATGGGGCACTTCCACATTTTGCAGCCATTGCACGTCATCTACTGGATGACATGTTTCCACATCTATGGATTCGCCGAGGAGGTTCAGCTCATTGGCCACCTCGTTCGCCTGATTTGACACCACTTGATTTTTTTTTCTTTGGGGATACATAAAGAAGACGGTATATGCTACACTATCAGCATCAGTAAGTGATTTGAAACAACGAATTCAGTAGGGTCATACCTTCCCCTCCTCGCCATGTAATGGGCATTACCTTTCGGTGGAGAAATATGTTTCCAAATTGGAGCAACGTTCTGGCTTAACCATGAAAGCTGACGTTCTTGTACCTGGACATTTTGAATAATTCGACTCTGCCTACGCTGTGACAAGACTGCGGAGGTGACGGTGTTTTGTTTCAACAGGATCGAGCTCAGAACTGGTTTCATGAAAATCAGGTGAATTTGCTTGACCGTTCAAGCTAATCCGATCGAACACTTGTGGGACGAACTGGAGCGAAGAGTACGAAAACGCACACCATGCCCGTTTCGCAACAATCTCTTCAAATAGATAAATAAATAAATATATATACTGGAGATGACCTCCAAACATGATGTAATAATTTTTCTATCGAAAAATGGAAGGAAAAAATTCTGCGAACCAGGAACCTCGACTGTCATGGTCGAAGCCTCTACCAATTGGGCTATCGCAGACACCGGGACACACATGCTATCACAAGGTGTCTTAAAGACAACCAAGTTGTCAAGTTTGAAAGCCCAATGGCTGTCCGGTGTCTGCGATAGCCCAATTGGTAGAGGCGTCGATCTTAGGATAAGTTCTCGATCTGTGAGCGGGGTGACCGCCTCCCATTGGGCTTTCAACCTTGACAACTTGGTTGTCTTTAAGACGCCTTGTGACAGCATGGCGGTTCGGGTGTCTGCGATAGCTCAAATGTCGTCGACCATGACAGTCGAGGTTCCTGGTTCGAATCCAGGTCGCAGAATTTTTCCTTCCATTTATCGATAGAAAAATTATTAAATATCTTCTAATAGCTTTGCAAGAAAAATGAAGAGCAATTCCTGTCTAGACTTACAGACAACCTATGGAAAGTATGCCTCGAGGTGTTGACGCTGTAATACAAGCAAAAGGAAGGCTTACATGTTACTAAATAAAATAAAGCAATTTTTCTAAAAAAATAAAACAAAAAACATGCAGTGTCCAAATACTTTAATCTATCTGGTATAAATATAAAATATTATATATCCTTCGTTATTAGTGTTATTCTGCGGTATAACTATAATTATGAATCTTCATAATTTTGCTCGTGACATTTGCTAATAATATTTACGGAATAATATTAAATAAATTGTAATAGAATCATGCACGCTGATTAGCAAATGAAAGTTCAAATTAAATGTAGTAATAGGCATAATATCGCTAAGGGCTTTGTAAACAGCATAACAAAAATTCTCGAAAATCTCTTGTAAACGTTATCTGTATATATTTACAGATGATTTTCGAGAATTTTTGTGGTGCTATTTACAAAGCACTTAGCGATATTATGTTATTACATGTAAATGTGATAATTAAAGAAATGTTGCATTTTTAACTGACATATTTATCTTAATTTTCGCAATTTCTTATCAAGAATTATATAATAAATGTTAATTGATGCTGTATTTTCCACACCTTAGCATTACTAAGCACCGAGGCGCCTATCAATGTAAATATTGAAGAACGTTGAGAGACTTATTTTGGTGCTGATAAATAAACTTATTTCCTCTACAAAATAGTAAATAAAAAGCAACAAGATTTTAAAGGACATAATCATGAATTCTGAGGTAGGCAATTAAGAAAAAAAAATGAATAAAAATTGTCTCTTAATCAACACCTTAAAATAATTACACAGGCCTGCATTTTTTCACTTTTGGAGTTCATAGGCTGATCTTCATGTGTTTTGATGTGCTGAAGCCAAAAATGACATCCGGTTTGTCCATCACGTAAGGATATTTCACAAAACGCAAGGACAAACTACATACGCATCAATACGGGTTTATTAAAAACGAAAATTTTTCAAAATTTGTGAATAAATAAATATATAAGGTGAAAAGTATGTTTTTAAACAAATATACAAAAGTGAATTTTACAAATTAATAGCAGAGCGCAAGTTTAACTTAACTTTACTCAGCCGCCCTGTAGCGTTTTTGCTGCTTTTAAAAGCTTCTTTCCAGGCTTTTCCTTTTATATGTTGCTACCTCAGGTAGGCCGAGAAGGTTAAGGCGCAGGTCTTTCCGCTCTCGAAACCAGCGAGTCGCGAATTCGAATCCCGCCGAGGGCATGGATGTTTGTCTTTGTCCCTTTCATTATTATCCTTTCATCATGCGGAAGGCAACGGGAAACCACCGCATTATCACT
>JAHWFO010015425.1:3125939-3152849 GCA_023313115.1 Rhysida immarginata | reverse complement strand
TACATGTTCTCTCACGTGTATGAATATTTACCATTTATTTCCGGACATCCTGTATATTCAATTGAATTTTTTCTTGCATGTCTCTTTATGAATGCATGAGGCTATTCTTTAAGAATTTTGTTTTTATTTTTTATTTTTGTTGATGAAATTTATTAATTTCGATTACTCAACTACATGTATTGCGCTTTTTTTGTGAAATGGCAAATTAATAGTTGGACAAAATAATGGAAATATCCCATGTTAGTCGTTCCTGTTGTTAATAACGTCATTGATTTCTCGTCCTATTGTGTGTATTCTCTTCTGCTGTGAGCAGACCTTTTGTTATCTCTGGAAGTCTTGCTATAATGTCCAACACTACAGACTTCCAAAGAGAACTTTGGGATGAGTATCCATGTAACTAGTGCATATGTAACACCAACCTCCACCGCATTAGGTTTTATCGAGAGATACGATACCGAAAATCATAAAGGTACAATATCTGCTAAACATCGCTGTAGTTTTTCAACCTAAAGCTGCATGTCCACTGCCTAAATGAACTGAACACAGAATAGCTTTTTTGGTAGTTTTTGTAATTCAAAGCTGCTTATCAGTCGACAATGCTTATTCAACTGAGAATCGCGTTTTCGGTAGTTTTTTTTCAACTTAAAACTCCATATCCAGCGACTATTCATTTTTATATCGACTGACCTATTTGAGATTCCTTTCAAGACATCCAGTTCCTATCAAGATAATCTCCCTACTCAGCAATTTGCCTATGGAATGACCTCCTTCTCGACTTACGGACTATTCCACTCGATTGCTAAGTATAAGCTAAATGATAGAGACAAATGGATATTAAGAGTGATTATTTCTTTTTTAATAAGAAAAAAGGACTTCTATGAAAATGATTGCAGAGCCGTTTTTGTAGCTTTGTAATCCCAATAGGAGACTACTCTAAGGAGCGAAAACAAAAGAGTTGTGCCCTGAGGCAGTTTCCAACCAATCACAGTGTCACATATCTATTAGACAGATGACTGATAGAATTTGTGTAAAGCAAAAAACAGGTTTAATTTAACCTTTCAAAATATAAATACAATAAATAAAGTTCAAAGTCCTTAATATTGACAAACATCTTCCGAAGGATCTGGGTGGGGTCCACAGATATCCTTTGTATGTCGAGGATCCAAAGTAGCAATGGAGCACCCATACTGGACTGACATAAAGATAAAACCAAGAATATTAGACCGAGAGGGGAATGATAATAGGCCACATAAAAAAGTCTACTAGTGTCATCAAATCATAAACCTATATAGCACCACTTTCTGCAACCTTGGGGAATCAAGCCGTCGCCTCGCGCACTATCCCTATTGCGCACGCAGGCTCGCAAACGTAGGTGATGAGCGCAGACAGGTGAGGATGACGCGAATGTGGATGTCAGGTTGCAGATTGTCTCTTCGCTGCACACTGACAGTAGTGGTAAGGCGAACCCTTCGCTGTAGTCTCTTGTCTGTATGAAAGCTATGGGTTCCTTTTGATGACCTCCCTTGCTTCGTTGTGCATAGTCGTTCGGGTCCGTCAACACCTCAGTAATCAGAACCTAAATTTGGTTGATCTGACTCGTTCGGCTTTGAACCTCGACTGTAACATACAAATCAGCATTAACTCATACGTCGGTGTGGATAACTTGCCTGAGAGGCCGTGCCATTCCGCCGCCTTCCGTAAAAGCCGTGAACACTTCTTCCGGAAGGCTCCTCGTGGGTACATTCGGGGAGGCTTCGGCTGATGGGTCTTCTTCTTGGCATAATACGTTAATGACCATCGGATCGCCTCTCTCTTCCTTCTCCTCCGCACTCCTATTTATCCTGCCATTGCTCCTCCTCTTCTGATTTTCATTTGCATATCCAATGGCAGGCAGGGAGAACTATTTCTACCGTGGGGATGATCCGCTGAATTGTTTATTGATGTTTTGCTCCGAAGCCTATCCGTCCTCCGATTGATCGTCTGATTGATGTGACACACAGGGCCGGATTTCGATCACGTGACCGAGCATCTCACCCCCCCCCCTTTCGTTTCTTAGAATTTCTTTGTCCCAGGGAAGAGGGGAGCGTGTTTCCGAGAATTTTAGTCACGTAAGACGGATCGGTGTCTTCTGATTGTGTGGCGTCGCGTATGAGGGTCGCGTGTGACCCTATCCTCCTGTGTGGTCATGTTGAATGCCCTTATGAATTTAATAAATTCTTTTGTTTTCGCTCAATTCCTCTTGAATGTGGCCGTTATTAATAAATTTTGAAATTTTTATTAATTGTAAAATATTAATTACGAATATTGTTCGCCATTTTGTTTTGGTCATCATTTTGAAAAAAAAAAGTATATATCGGAGTAATCCAGTAACTCAAGACCCCTTTAGTTCTGAGGCTATTCAAAATGATGACCAACACAAAATGGTGGCCGAAGTTCATAATTAATATATTCTAGTACAGTCACCTCCCAGGCACTGATTATAAGTGTATCCGCCTATTTTCCGCCCGCAAACTGTAAATGTGAAAAAGTTTTTTCAATCCCTGTAAATCAGATGAATAGCACTTAGAGCGATGCTCGTTCTCATTTTGCAGTAAAAAAGTCTATCTCGTTAAATGTACACTGAATGGCCAAATTATTATGACCACTTGACAGTTTTAGGCAAATGAGCTATTGCGTCTCATCGCTGCCGCTAGAGGGCTAGATAGCTATAAAAAGGGAATGCAGGTGAGGTGAACCATCAGTTGCACTGTGTTTTTTGCGACGATATGGGCAAAAAACGTGATTTAACTGAGTTTGAACGCGGGATGATCATCGTCGCGCGCAGTGTCGGAACCAGTATCAGCAAAACAGCTGAACTTGTGAAGTGTTCAAGAGCAGCAGTTATTAATGTTTACAGAGAGTGGACTACCAAGCAAAAAACCGGCTCTCAACGTCAAGCGTGTGGTCGTCACAGGCTCCTCAATGCTCGAGCTGAAAGGAGATTGGCCATAGTTGTCCAGGGCGACAGAAGAGCAACAGTGCGTCAAATGGCGGCAAATCTTAATCAAGGACAAACTTTGACCGCTCATTACACCGTTTAGGCTATGGAAGCCGACGATCAGATCGAAAGCCTCTACTGTCAGCCTTGATCAAGAGCAGACGTCTCCAGTTCGCCAAGGAGCATAAGGATTGGACAGTAGATGACTGGAAAAGGGCAATGTGGTCCGATGAGTCACGATTTCAAATGCATCATGCAGATGGCAGGGTTAGAATATAGAGAAAACAACACGAAAGCATGGACCCCACCAGCATCGCCACAACACTTCAAGCTGGTGGCGGCAGTATTATGGTTTGAGGGATGTTTTCTTGGCATTGTTTGGGTCCTATGATTCCTCTGCACGGACGTGTGCGTACTCAAGATTATTTAAGTGTGCTTAAATAAGTGTACACCCTTAATGGTGTACTCTGACGGGGATGGATACTTCCAGCAGGACAATGCTCCTTGTCATAAGGCTAGCATCGTCCTCAGATGGTTCGAAGAACATGCGGAGAGTTTACCTTGCTTCGTTGGCCTGCACAATCGCCAGATCTCAATCCCATTGAGAATTTGTGGGATAAGATCGAACGGGCCATCAGGCAGCGGGATCCAGCACCATCAAATCTGCTGGAATTGAAGGTGCAGTTCTTCACAGTTGGTCTCAAATTCCTCCTACAACCTACCAACATCTCATAGAATTTATGCCCCGAAGAATGCAAGCAGTAATAAGAGCGAAAGGTGGCCCAACACTGTATTAAGGGGGTGGTCATAATAATTTGGCCACTCAGTGTAAGTGCTAAATAATTTTTTGGCTCCGATTAGTTTACTGTAGTTCTTATTTGGGCACTTCATGGTTTGTGCAGATCAGTATGCTGAACTTACGGATAAGGGCTCCGAATAAACATACCTTCGAAAATTGTTTTTAACAGTGAAAAAAAAAACAATGATAACGGTCATTGCAATCGGAATCTTTATCAATAAGCATGCGATAATATGCTTACCAATAAATATCAATTATATGGTCCCGTGTAGTCGTTTGCCGGCTGCACGTTAAAGAACCCTTGCGAGGCAAAATTTGCGGCCTCTATAACGCCGTCCTGAAATGACCATAGCAGTTGAAAAGGACGTTAATACCAAACTAAACTAAACAAACAAACTAACAAACAAAAGAAACGCTCAGAATTTTCAGTATTCTATAAATAAGTCCAAGGATTTGACAGCCAATAACTCCATTGCAGAACAAAATTTATTTAATCTGTGAAGTGATATGAATCACAAAGGATAAAAAAATTTTCTCTATGTGCGGTTTTCCATTGCATACGCCTTGCGACAGAACTCCATAGAAATTGCGTTAAATTATTGGGTTATTAGTTCCTTTAGTTCCTCGATATCGTCAATGAGATGGGCGTATACGTTCTCTTTGAGATAGCCCCACAAAAAAAAAAAATCGGGGGCATCAGGTCTGGGGACCGGGCGGCCACTCGACGGGGCCACGGCCCCAATCCACCTTTCAGGGAAAGTTTCATTCAGAGATACGCGGACATCCAAAGCGTAATGAGGCGGGGCACAGTCTTGCTGCCACCACTTTACGGATTTAATATACTTTGCTCCGTTCAAACGTTTAGACTGTCAAAAAGCTGAATTTATTTATGGGAAACAGTAAGTCAAAAGTCATTAATATAACCATTTCAAGGAGTCATGGTAATGTCACTAAAAAGTGTCTAAAATGTAAAGAGATTCTAAGATGCATAAACATCGGTCAAAAAACATCCACAAGAACGCATTAACATTCAAAAAAAAATTATTTGGAATCTTGAAAAGTGAAAATTGCTTAAAGTTTTAAGTTAAGGGTATTTTAAAAAGAAATATGCGAAGTATTAACAAAAAGAAGGACCCAAAAGAATTAGCCTAAGTACAGTGCTAAAAAATTAAATGACTCTCCAACCGGCAAAAGTAAAATTCAAAGAAAATAATCTTTTAAACAAGATGAATCAGATGTTTTCCCACAAAAGAAAACCAAATGAAATGTTAATTTTTTGTCGCTCAACACATAAAAACGTTTAAAAAAAACAACAAAAAAAAACTATTGAGGTCTATCTTCTGAGATTTACAGACTGATTCCACAAAGTTAGAAATTGAAAAAGTTCTAATGTTCACAAGCTGCAAAGTTGCAGAAAGTTGTAAAAATATATTCAGTAAATATAAATATGAATAATGATTTAACTAAGTAAAACAAGCAAGTCGTATTAAAAACTTGGAATCTGATATCGTTGTATGATCAGGATGGTCCACAAGTCAGAATATGCGCGATGAAATGATAAAGATAGATATTTTAGAGCATAAAGGAGAAAAATATCGCAAATGGTTACTATGCAAAATAACGAATCGGGAAGACGGAAGACGGGAATTTTATACAAACAATGGTTATACTTACAGAAAGCCGTCATATATCTTCTCTGATACTTTTGTAATAAAACTGTTAGAATGGGCAATTTATCCAGGCGCCGGTGATCACAGTATGAGAGCAATCGTCCTCTTTCACTGAGGTGTCCATGATGGTGGTATTGCTTTCCAGATGTTCTTAAGCCATGTTAACTATGTTAACTCTTATATTCTATTTATTCTAACATTTCAGTAATATTTACCAAATTCCACATTACTCAAACGAAATTTAGCCATATCCTGACTTTTGGGTCAAACTGTGAATATATACAGGGTGATTCAGAATTCATTGTACAAACTTCTAGGGGAGATTGTATGGGTGATTCTAAGCAAAAAAGTTCATATGAACATAGGTCCGAATTTGAACGATAACTGAGATATAAACAGAAATAAATTAATTGCTGCCACCAAGATCATCAAGTTAACTCCGGTTCTATTACACCCTAGGATAATGAAATTTGGAGGAATAATAGGGTACATAAAACTATGTATACCGTTAAAATTTGATTGAATTCCAACAAGTTGTTTCAACATCGTAACACGTGCTCACATGTGAATACTAACCAAAATGTATTACGTTGTTGACTGTATAACTCGGAAACTACTCTCTGGAATTCGATCAAATTTAAACGGTATACACGGTTTTATATACCCTATTATTCCTCCAAATTTCATTATCCTAGGTGTAATAAACCTGAGTTAACTTGATGATCTTGGTGGCAGCAATTAATTTATTTCTGTTTATATCTCAGATATCGTTCAAATTCGGACCTATATTCATATGAACTTTTTTTGCTTAGAATAACCCATACTATCTCCCCTCCAAGTTTATACAATGAATTCTGGATCACCCTGTATAAAAATAGGTGTCACTATTTATAACTAAGATAGGTTTTTAATTTAAATTTATTAAATTAACCTATTTTATAAGTTTAAAATTTTCAGACAAAATTGTCAAACGATACATATTATTTCATTGTGAGATTATTATTAATTATTAAATAGCGGAAGAATGAAGTTACTTACTGATTTTACAACGTCCGTCTCAGAGACGTAGCGAGTATAAGTGGTGCCTCCCTAGCAAGGGTAACAAGGCTGGTTGGTACCCGGGAACAGATGTCTCCTGTTGCTCCCCCTCCCCCACCCCATTAGTTACGCCACTGTCCGTCTGACTGAAAGTTTGTCAGTCTTTCTCTTTCTTATTTTCTACATTTTTTTTACGCAGAAGATTGAAATTTGGAATGTATTTTATTATAGGCATGTCCTACTTCACTATTTAGTTTGGTTTTGAATGGCGTCGGAGTTAGAGGGGACCATCTAATCTATGTGGTATTTAGGTAATAAAGGAGTGAAATGCGATATGCAGATTCGGTAGACAAGACTTATATTTCTTTGAAATTTGGGCCCAACTGTCGCAGTGGGGTCGGGGTTATGAGATTAGCAGTCACATGATCTTTAGAAGTATAATGGTTTTCTGATGGCAACATACGGCATGTGATGCGTCAGTCGACTGGAGATGAGTAGAAACATAAGAAGATAGAGCTCTTTTTCATTTTTTTAAGTACATGTATTACGTTTGAGAAAATCAATTTTCGGAAAAAATAGGGGTTAAAAAGTGCGGTTAAAAAGGGTAAAAAAAAAAAAATAGACAACTCATGATTCCGCTATTTTCCTATAGCCTCTTCGGGGGGGGGGTGGGGTGTCATTAGTTTTGTTGTTTTAACACGTAATTTGAATTCATTATTTTTGATTTTGTTTGTATTTATGCTAATTATTAGTTGAATGAGGAATTTCCGATAAAGTTAGCATTTGCCGTAATTTAAAAAAAAATGATTGGCTGGCATTAATTACGTCATAGCGTTGCTATTTTCATCCCGGATATAAGTCTAATTCTTCGATAAACTGATGGTTTTATCGTAAATGGAAACACCCGTATGGTTCAATGTCATCCAAACAAATAAAAAATAAATGATAGGAAATATATTTTTGATTGGGAGATTGCGGTTATATAAGGGCTCACCTAATATACATTTTATATTCTTACTCCCTCCTCTGGTTTCATATTTCCTGGTTCTTGTTTTTTACCATTGAGTATGAAGGCACATCCTACGAAATACGTTTCCGGTATATTATTTTGTTTTTTCTTAATATTAGAGTTTTTTTTTTCCTTTCATTCATTTTAAGAATCATGTTTAAATATATATTTGATATATTCTAATTAATTATATTACTAATTAAGACAATCATATTCGCTTAACGTCATTCGGGAAATGATCCGTTAGCCTATAATGTACATCAAAATCCTTTAGGGTCAAAGGTCGACTAAATTAACGTACTTTTTAACTTGTTTTCGTAAGAATTTTAAATGATTTGTCCATTTGTCTGTCCTTCTGTCAGTAAACACAATTCCAACAATGCGGAAAGCAGGCGCTTATTGGATTGTTGGAAGATATGAATCCTTCTTCTGATTTTTGTGAAGATTTGTGTTTACGGCGCATATATGCGACGATTGTTAGAGCAGAAGGTTGCTGTCCCTTGCTGAAAATGAAATTTTCATCGGCTAAGAATAGCGTTAGTTCAAGACTCGCTTATACATAAAATCATTAGAATCGAAATTTAATGAACAAGGTGTCTTTTATTTTTTAAACAATGCTTCTTAGCAGCTTTAGGAGAAGAAGTTTACCCCTTTTTATTCTCTTCCTCCATCCACAACAAGTGTTCCTTGCTCTTTAATGTTTTCTTCTTAGACATGCTTAATGCATTTACATGGAAATTGAAATTGTATATAAATCTAAATAAATTATAATGTTTTAATTTTTAACAGTTTACTATAGATAATATAATTTTCAATTTATTAATGTGATTTTGAATAATAGATACAATTATTCAAATTCAATTATGCATTTTAAAATTCGATTAATTTTCATTTTTATTATTATTTAATATTTATTAAATTTTTAAGTGCCTTATTACAGCAAAGATGCCAACTCAATATGAGCGCGCGGCTTCATCAAAAGAAATCATACAAAACATTGCCAATCACATTTTTACAAAATATATACGGTCATTATAAGAAGACTGAAACATCAAAAATATTATTTATTTTAAGAAAAATAGTAAATTATCGAATCAAATGCTGAAACGAAGAGTGATAATAAAAACCACAAACTAGGGAAAATTGATCATTTCGAAGACAAAAAAAGCATCTTAAAATGAATATGAGATAAAAGTATAAATTGAGTAAAACCTCTTACAAGTTTAAGAACAAATAGAATATCTGAACTTGACGTATAATAACTTTTCTGACACTATACTCAGAAAAGAAGTTGTTGCGAATCAGTTTTAAATATCGTATAGAGGCCACACGACAAAACGTCTTTCGACACTTAAAAGGGTTTGTAAATAAATCTGCGCACAAGCGGACCAAATCGATGAAGCATTGCTCAAGACAGGAAGGACAACTAAATCATAAAACTTTGAGAATATTTCCATGTTACCAAGATTACAAATAAGGCCACCTAGAAGAGCAGACCCCATTTCGAGTAATCGCCAAGATATGCGCATTAATGGAAAGCTTAGAATCAAAGAATAGTAGAAACGCTTTGAATATTGACGTTGTCCAGTTTATATTTATAGCGTTAGGAAAGCGCTGCCGAGAAAATGAGAGAGCTTCAGTTTTACCCGAATGAATCAATGTGTAATTCAGATAAAATATTATTGTACTTTTCCTGCACTTTTTTACAGTACACCGAGTCTGCACCTTCTCAGTGTCCTTTTTCCTGCATATGTATTTTTCTCTAAATTGTTCTAAGATATTGTTCAGCGTTTCTGCTTTCTATAAAATTTCAAAAAATATCGATTATCTTCAAAAATTCCATGGTGGATAATTTTTATAATTTTTTTAGTTATATTATCGTTCTGTTAGTGGTTTTCAATTACAGTGTTAAATTATTTATTACATAGAATGTTTTAAGGAATATAAATATTCAAGCAGTTTAGTAGAGTTATAATTCGTAAAAAGCCCTATTGCTCGAAATGTAATGCTCACGTTAAGCGGCGCAAACTATATTATAAAAGGCATTAGCGGGTACATAAGAGAAATTCAAAACGGGATGTTATCAATTCCTTTAGTTTTTAATACGAGGTGGCTTCCTGGAGACCGTTTAATTGACAAAAATAGTTCACAGTAAAAGGATTTATTCGCTTCAAAATAGTTCCCTTCGACAACTACACTTTTACCAGCATTCAATAAATTTTAGAAACATTCCCGATACATGCTTCGAAATTTCCTTCAAATGCTTCGTGTTACGTGAATCGTCGTCAACATTTAAGACGACCTCCCAGTAAACGTTTGGGTCATTCTTAAACTTGCGATTTTTTGTCACTATTTTAAATCATTTCTTGGATCGAATCGCTCGCCCCGAAGGTCGCTTTTCATTTTTGGGAAAAGATGATTTGTTAATAGGTGTCCACATAAAAAAGCCTAAAAAAGCCTTGAACACTTTTACTTTGTCCACTTACTAGTGTAGTAGCCAATGTTAGACTACGTCGTTCCAGAACTTGCAGTACATTACTAGAAATTAATGTTTATGGTAAGATCGGAAGTAATAATTATCTCACTACGTTTAATCATCCTTGGAAATTAAATAGGGGACTTTAATTTTTTCGATATTCAAATTGGTTCAGTGTTTTATTCTTGAGACATTCTTTTATTCTGCGTTTAACTCTTCTAGTTCCACCGTCTTAAATTAT
The DNA here is from genome assembly GCA_023313115.1 of Rhysida immarginata. NCBI lineage: Eukaryota > Metazoa > Arthropoda > Chilopoda > Scolopendromorpha > Scolopendridae > Rhysida > Rhysida immarginata. The sequence goes on along the minus strand of JAHWFO010015425.1, from coordinate 3,142,639 downwards.
CAGTTATTTTATTTTTGCTAGGTCACAATACATAGGGGAAAATAAAATAATATTAAAAATAGTATTTAATCCGAATTTTAAAATTAGATTTGCTAATATATATTCTTGTCTTATAGTTTCTCTTCTTGTACTGAGTATTCTGTTTGGCTTCGCTACGTGTATATGTCCCAATGGATTTCAAGCAGTGAAGAACGCCTGCTACTACGTTAAGAAAATGTCCTTTTCGTGGAACGACGCATGGAGCGAATGCGCCGTTCACGGTGGCTATCTGGCTGAACTCCCGTTTTACTCTAAAACGAGGGATTTAATCCATTATCTTGAAGCAATAGGTTATGGTAAGTCATAATTTAGAGCAATAGTTTCTAAATACTTATTTTATAAAGAGTTTAAAAATTATTTACTCAAAGATTATTCTCAATATATTCTGCAATATTTTGTTATTAATGCACAAATAGCCTTGATTTTAAAGTATGATGTTACTTTCTTTTATTTTCAACAAGAATCTATAGTAATTTATGTAGTAAAAGGCAAAATATTGTAGTGCTTTGTTTTTTTTTTATTTCTCCTACATTTTTCCAATGTTGCCTTCAGTTTCATGAGAATTCAGCCGATTTCTCCTTCTGTATGTCTTCAAGAGCACTCAAGTGTTCTCCTTTTGAACGTGCGATTAGTCTCAGATTCATTCTTTCCTTGGCTCCTTCTGTTGTTCACTGTGTGACTTCTGACCTTTACCCTACGAAGTTACTTGAGGTCGCCAGGATTGGTTTTTTGGTGTTTTGGGACAAGATTTAATTCAAGATAAATTAATAATAATGGTACATATAACAAGAAGGTTTGAAAAGAATGAGAGTTACAGAAGTTAACAAAATACTTTTAAAGCAGGCTAGGCTTCAGGTAACAGAAGTCGAGTTCAGCAATACCAATTAATTTAAGCTTGCTATAACGAAATTGGCAACACATACCAATTAGTTACAGAGTTGCTCTCTGGAATCAAGCATTAACTGCAACAACGCTTCCACACGTAAATAAGACCACTGTCTACAAACACCTTAAACTACAAGCGATGCCTCTTAAAATTTCACGAAATTAAGTTTGTTCACTAGGACAAATCTGACGATATTCAACCCTATAGCGGCAAACAAATAGTATACAATGTGCGACAATAAGTCACTTGTGGTCCAATCGCTTATACCTCACACCAAAAGTGATACATACACTCCAAAGAACACAGTGCTTACCAAAAGGGAACGTAGTAATGAACTAATCAATGACCAGAGGACTTCAACATATTCCACTTAAAACTGATACCATTTGATTCCTAACAGCAAAAAACTAACTTTGATTGCATTTGATATTTAGGTATATTTCATATAATAAGATAAATTGTCATCTATTATTATCTTTCTTACCTGTGATTAACAGGGCCGTCTTTAAGGTCCCCGGGGCCCCCGGGCTCACTCCAACGGAGGAAACAGCGGCCCCTCCAACTGAGAAAACAGGGCCCCTCGGACTCGGGGGCCCTCGGGCATGCGCCCGGATGCGCCCATGCGGAAAGATGGCACTTGTGATTAATAATTCACTTAATTACTCTTCAAAAAGCAAACTAAATCAATACGGCCCTGAGTTTAACAAACATTCCATTGCGTTGTGTATCGTCTTATTTCATCATTATTTCATTATAATAGTCTTTATTATCTTGAGAGTAACATCGTTGAATTAGAACGAGAACTTAATAGGGTTTCCTAGTCAGTTTACACATTTTGATGATATTGTTGCTTCTCCGAGACATGAAGACTCAAGAGTAAAACAAAATTATAAAAGTCACTCACCACTACTCAAACGGGACGAATGGCCTTCAAGCTCGATAACTTGGAAGAGTAGCTTGCATATATCAGAATCAAGACATCTTGGCAGATGCAGACAACATTATGCCCAAGCAGACGCAATCGAAGATAGAGAAGTAAGCATATCCACTGTGGCGTTATCCATGCCGGGCCAGACGATCCGAGAGGAAGTACAGCACTGGCAAGAAATCGATCCAAGAATGCCAGATTATTTATAATTCCAAAGACGTCGTTATTTATAGTACTTCAGGAGAATGACCAGACTTCTCTAAAGAAAATGTGCAATAAGGGATTGTTACTTCATTAATGGAATGTGCATTTTTGGGAAAAATATACAAAGCGACTAAACTTCGTCACAACTACTTCAAATAATTTTAATTCTCTATTCAATTCGCATTAATACCATTAAAAATTGCCCATGTATAGATGTGGGGAATTAATATGTCAAACAGAAGTGAAAGAAAGATTGACGGATGTAGAAGTAAAGAGCGACGAGACACAAAACCCTGGAATAAAACAAAACTGACAGACCCCTTACTTTTATTTTTTGCATCTTTAACCTAGAGTTAGCCATGCACTTGGAAACTTCATGAATGTCATTGACAATATAAAGATGTCCATCAACGAAGAGAAAGCGTTAAAATTTGTGAACATGGCAAAGAAGATTGACCAACTTACGACACCCAAGAAGAGACCAACGGTAAGTACTAAATCTACTTTCCATGCCAAAGTTCTTAACCTAACTTCGATCGTATTCACGGATAAGGAAGCTATCCTGCTAGAAAAAGGGTTGAAGCACAATTTGCGGAAACCCATAAATAGTAACGATTTCGTGAATATTACGGTGGAAGTTGAACAAAAACTACTAAAACTAGAACCCGAGGAGAGGGCAAACGCACGAATTAATGGCGACCCAGGAAATTGAAAGAATCCACAACGTAACCAAGAATTTACCATCAGACGAATAACACACGGCAGCAAAAAGTATAAGGAAGAAGTTAGCGGAAAAGAAGGCAAGGGTCGTAGGAGCAGACAAAGGTGGCGCTTCAGTTATAATCTACGACAAAGAGTACGAACGGAAAACGCAGGAATTCATCGACAGGAACGGTTTCATAAAACAGAAGAAATACCCGACACAAGGCTTCCTGATGGAGATATGGTCCGTGGGCAGCGCTCCCACTTTTAAGGTATTTACCTTAGTTTAAGGTAATTACGGGATATTTAGCGTAATTTTTAAGGTAATGAAATTTTTAAGGTAATTCTAAGGTAATGAGTATTTTAGAGTAATTTGAGGTAATGATTAGGGGGGGGGGGCTATTTTATGACGTAACCGAAGGCGTAACCCAGCCAGGTTTTCCTATTTCCCACCCAAAGTAGGTGACTGTAGGAAAGTGAATCGGGTTTCGCGAAAACCTGAAAGTGCTACACGCGTAGACACGCTATTTACACAACAAACAACGTGTACAACGTGCTCGACAACGTAAGAAGAACTTTTGCTCTAACCCGTTTAAGGAATGGGAGAATAGGATGTCTTGCGGTAAACCAGACCCAACCCCCCCCCCTTCGTGAAGATGAACAAACCTAACCAGCCAATACATCCGGTGGTGAATTGTACAAATTCCAGGTTCTATTACCTAGCTAAGAAAACCGCTAATACCGTCCATGACTTATGTCCACTAGACAGCTCACGGAAGACCTTAGAAAACGATAATTTGAAGATTACTACAAGTTCATATCGTTAAATGCAGTGAACCTACACATAATATTCCATTCCAGGAGACTATAGACAAAATTAAACAACGTCTCACATAGAAAAACATCAAAGAGGACGTACGCAAGGACATTGCTAACTACTCAGGACTATGCACAACCAGAACTATTTTACGTTTAATAGTGAATTTGACTCCATGGAAAATGGCGTCCTAATGGGTTCACCCATAAGCGCTACTGTGTCGGAAGAATTCATGTAGGTGCTAGAAGAGAAATTTGTCACATCCCTGATAGATAAGAAACTCGTTGTATTTTACCCTCGATATGTAGACGACAAGATTATTGTTTTGGACGGATCTCAAACGGACGCCAATCACATTCCGAATACTTTTAACGGTTTCTTCCTAATATGTCGTACAAATTGGAGGAGGAGGAGCCAAAGAAAATAGGCTTGTCTAATAACTACTCGGAGAAACGAAGACAGCAGTGAACTGGACTTTAACATATATCGTAAGCCCAACACTACCAATAATATCATAACTTTTGATTCAAATCATCCGCCACAGCTGCTTTGAGGTACTACTTTAACCGAGCAATATCGCACCCAGTAACCGGCAAGGACAGAAAAGAAGAAATCCATCTCGCATATGAAGTCACTAGGAGGAACTCCTTCCCACGCTGTTACGCACTCAATATACATCCGGACAAGATGCAACTCCGGCACTGAACAGGACCCTGCCGCCGATCAAAAATACAAGATTCTCCAAGGAGTCTTTCGTGACAAAAGGCATCAAAGTAGCCTTCAAGACAAGGAATAAATGTAGATACTTATTGAATTCGACGGATACGACCAAACCCAGATGACACTTTTTTTGCCTTTGTGGGGTTTACATGCTCACATGTGGAAGTTTTTATATTGATTTGACAAGGAGATCCTTAAAATAGCGATTTAGTGAATTTCGCAGGGCATGGATCAATGGCGAAAAAGACCACCTAAAGATACTGACGTATGAGGCACTGGAGATCAGAAAATACATAAAAACCGACGGCGACAAGCTTCTGATAAGCTTTGAAAGAAAAAGCGAAGCGGGGGGCCCGGGGGCCACTCAAACGCACCCCCGAACTCCAGATCCCGCAAATAGACACTTCGTTTTTAAATGCCAATTGATGAAACCCATTCAGAAACTTTGTACCTTTTTTCCTTTTGTGAATAATATATATTATTGTCCCTGAATTGTATTATTTTCAATCATTTGTCTTAGTGACCTGCTTGCGAATGATCATGGTGATAATAGGTGGAATGGGAAACGTAAGCTTCTTTGTAACCCACCAATCAGATAAAGCTGATTGGTGGGCATATACTATATATTCGGTCGTGGGGATTGAGTAGGTCGTAGTCGCTCCACAACCTGATGATGAAATGTAATTTCGAATAATAATCCCTGTATTAAAACACTACCATTTTGCTATTCTAAGACTCCTTATTATTCCCGTACAGGTATTCAGCAAAATAGACCAAGATGCAACTACTGGTTTTATTTTTTGCTTTGACAAAGGATAGTCTCTATCTGAAATGTCAGCTTTTTTTTCAGGGTCTTACCATACTCTGTCCATTTTTTGAAGAAAGATTGCAATCGCTGAGTTTATTACAGAAACTTTCAATGATGAACGCAGAATATTTTGAGTTTATTGCTCTGCGCGGCTAATTAGATCAATGGATCCATAAATAGATTGAGCTCGCTATCTAATTATGTGGTTGCGGCCCTCTCTCCGTGATAGATTTAATGTAATACATTTTTTTAAAATTTGATATGGGTTTTTATGGTAATTTCGAAGCAAATAAATAATTAAAATGACAAAATTCATGTTGCAAACAATGCAAAATAGCAATGACTATTCCCTGTAATAATGAATTGATTTTTCTTTTTGTTTTACTCCCATAGATGACCATGCCTTGTGGGTCGGTGGTTCAGATGGAATCTTCATGGATGACTGGAGATGGGTCAGATCAGGATCTAAATTTCGGGCTGACGAGATAGTTTGGTGCACCGGAGGCCCAGTACCAGGAAACAGTGGAAGTTTATTAACTGTCTTGGTTTTTGATACTTCTGAACAATGTTTTACGGACTTAAATTCTGAAGATAGAAGGTACAAAAGCAGGCCTATTGGTTATATTTGCGAAGTTCGCCCTATTAACGGAAAGAGTTTCAAATCCCATAATTAAAATCTAACTATTGTTATTAGAAATTATTTCATGTTTGTAAAAAAAAACCAAAAAAAAATAAATGTAGATTAAAAGATATTTACTGTTTGATTAAAAAAAGTATTTAAAAGATTTCTAGCATTTAATATCATTAATACAGCTTCGCTTATTTGTAAATACATAACGTTTAATTAGACTTCTATAGGCCACTAGTTTCATTCCAATTGGTTTTTATGTGAATCTTGAGAGAAAACGGCGCACAAACTACCGTATATAAGAAAAATTTGTAGTTTTTCCTGATAATTTTTGTGGATTTTGTTTAAAATATTGGGTTGGAAAGAAAGTTTCCGCACAATGTTTATTAATGAGGAAATACACTGAAACAATGCGGCGAAAGGCTCATACCAATCTGCAATATATTCAACGTTAATGTCGAACACCTGCTGCCAAAGACAGAGTAGATCATGGATACCTGTGTGGCAAAACGTAGCTGGTTTGCCGTCGAAGAAGCCACCTACAGCAGTTATGAGGTCCCCTTCAGAGGTGAAGTTTTTGCCATTCAAGAAGTTCTTCAGTGCCCGGAATAAGTGGTAGTCTGTAGGCGCAAGGTCGAGCGAGTATCGTGGATGAGGGAGAACTTCCCACTCCAGCTCCAGAAGTTTTAGACTGGTCACATTTGCAACTTGTGGTCGCGCGTTGTCGTAAAGAAAGATGACATCAGTCATTTCAGGACGTTTTCCTGCAATTGCGTCTGCCCCACATTGCAGTTAACAGTAAACGTGGGCGTTGATGGTCTGATTGCGTGTGATTTTCCAGGAACTCATTGTGCGGGAACTTTCTTTCTAACCCAATAAGTTCATTTTTAAATATTTCAAAAAACCTTTAAAAGTTAAGCTAAAATGATAGAACTAAAGATTCCCTTATCCCTAATCAGAATGTCTAATCTACCTTATAGTGCCCGGTTTGGTTTGGTTTGGTTTGTTTGGTTTGTTTGGTATTAACGTCATTTTCAACTGCCGTGGCCATATAGTGCCCAGACACCAGACATATTGACAGTATGTTTATTGTGTAACAATCTCAATGTGGTGTTGATTCGCCTTTGGCTACAATTTCGTTTGGATATGCCGTCAATCAATTTCTGATACGCAAGGTTAATATGTGCCATCGTCTTTCAACGCAGCACATTATTCCGACAGAACTAAGATATCGGAAAGGATAAAGGTTAGTTCATAGTCTGCCGTTACCGTTTGCGCTGTGCTCCAACGAAAGCCGTTCCGTTTGCTGAGATGATTCATAGTTGTGCTTTGTCGTTATGCCGATGGCTGTCGAGCCACTGTTCCGTTGGGATAGAACTGTGTTCTATTTCAACGGCCAACGCACAAAGGCCCACCAATCAGAACTTGAAGATCTCTTGACGTCATTTTTCTTCTTTGTAAAACAAAAATGGAGGAAAGTAAGTTAATCGAAGCGATTCAAAAGTATCCAGGGCCGTAGCCAGGACGTTATCTTGGGGGGGTCGATTTTCAAAAATTCCGGACCTTTTTTCAAAAATTCCACTGAGTCGGACCTTATTCCATATTTGGGAGGCGGACCTTTTTTCATATTGGGTTGGTCGTCGACCCCCCCCCCCCCTCGACGCCCCCCTGACTACGGGCCTGGTATCCCTGCTTGTATGATACGAGAACGAAAAAATATAAAGATGAAAAGAAAAGATTAAATATTCTCTTTTTTGAAAAATAGATCGTACATATATAGATCTATTGGAACGATGCTTATTTCTTCGATGCAAGTTTCCGAAGTTTTATAGTTGACAGAGCATGCGCAGTGTTCCCGTTGACCGTTTTACCGCCGTGACTATGAATGCTATATCACTGTAACCACAGCGCTAACGGCAACGTTTTGAACTTGACGGAACGGCAGACGGCCAACGCAAAACGGCGTTGTCAGACTATGAACCAACCTTAATGGTGCGTTAACAAGATATCGTTCATCCCAAAGGATCTCTGAACCTGTCAGGCAGAGCAAAATCTCCATGTTTTGAAAAACCACTGCGTACGGATTGCGTTGTATGACATGGTGCTTATCATCTTGAAGATATATGCCCATCTTCGTAGTACATGCGACAAACTTAGGTCCACACAATGACGCTACCACCATCAAACTTAACACTTTGGACAAGACAGTATGGCATGTAACGTTCTCAAGGCATCCACCACAACCAGATGCGACCATCGGATCGAATAGCGTGAAACCAGATTCATCGCTCCTTAAAATTTGTTTCCATTCTGTTAGTGATCAATCGCGCCAAACTCGACGTTATTTTTGCATTTTTGTTAATAGCGATTAATTTGTGTGCAACTGCTTGGCCAAATTCAACTTATGGAGCTCCATATGAATCGTCTTATTACAAACGCTAATAATTTGGTCAAACGCTAATTTGGTCGCTTTAGCATGAAAAGAAATGACATTCTATAATGACCTCTTTTGGCAGTCCGTTAGTTCAGCACGTACTATTAGGTTCAGGAGCTCTCTGGATAGAGGGGAATATTATTATTATTATTGTTTGGGGAAGCTAAATTCGGATCAAGTCCGGAAGCCAATCCCAGAGGCGGACCCAAGAGAGGGTCAAGCCCAAGGGAGTCAAATGCAAGGGAGGGAAAGTTACGCACTCGTGGGAGCATTGATGTTTGGGTGTAGGAATTTCCTTACTATGTGACAGGTGTTTAGAATTGTGGCTTTCTGTAAAGTTTTGTATAAGTGTGGGTTTAAATTTAGTGTTGACAGGCTTTTATGTAGCGAGTGTGGAATAACCCCAGTGGCAGAAAGAACGATAGGAACAATGTGTACTCTGTGAACTCTCCAAAGGCGTTTTATTTCGTGTGCAAGATTCGTATATTTAGTGATTTTGCCAGTGTATGTCTTTTGTAAATTGTGTGTTGGCGATGGAGATATCAATGCTTAAAAAATCCGTATATTATTATTATTATTATTATTATTATTATTATTATTATTATTTATTCTTAGATTGGGTTAGATGATCGTTAAATAAAGCCAACGATAACCTTAGCATGGATTCCTCGACGGAATGTTGCGCCTAATTTAAGGACAAACGCAGGACAAACACAAACACCCATGCCCTCGGCGGGACTCGAACGCTCTCGGCCACCGAGCCGATTGGGAGGGAGGAGTACTTGAGACGCATTTTATACATGATTTCTTTTTTGTTGATACAACTGAATGTCGCTAGGTGGCGTCGGGCACATACTTCCGTCATGCAATTGATAATAAACTCCAATCTCATGCAATGTGCAAATAAACGATAATAAAAATCCACCTAGAACAAGGCTGGCCTTGTTATGAAAAAAAAAAAAAAAAAAGACGAAAACAGTCTAACGCCTCTGAGAATCCCCACTTTCGAGTCGTTTTCTGCAGCTTGTAATGGCGTCGCTTAACCAAAAACAGTATAATCACGTGACATGAGCACTTCCTTTAGAAAACATCTATAAGGGGAGGCAGTGGTTTCAACCTTTTTTCGTCTTCTACCTCTTAGGAAAGCGTTAGATAAAATATCGCAGTCCCTATAAGATTTAGTCTAGCAAAATGAAAAGAAAACGATATCACACACAGTTCCTTCATTGTAATTTTCGACTCCTGAGGGGAGGGAGACTGCTCCCCCTTGCCCCCCCCCCCCTCTCCCATGTCGTGTATGCTCAGTAACAATCTCTATAATTGTTGGTTGGTTTGGTTTGTTTGGTATTAACGTCCTTTTCAACTGCCATGGTCATTTCAGGACGGCGTTATAGGGGCCGCAAATTTTGCTTCGCAAGGGTTCTTTAACGTGCAACCGGCAAACGACTACACGGGACCAACGGCTTTACTTCCCTTCCGAAAGAAGTGCGTGATCTCAGGATTTTCCCCCTGAAAAAATCCTCGTCGTCCTCGGCCGGGGTCGAACCCGCGTCCTCGGGCATCAGAGGCGATCACGCAACCCTCTATAATTGTAAATCATGTGTTCTTTCGCCATACTTTCCTTTCACCATCGTATTAGAAGGAGGCCGTTGGAGCCGAAGATGACACAGGAATCAGTGAGTATGCTTTCACCTCCTAATAATACAAGGTGGCGTAAAATTAATCATCCAATTTTGTTTTTATATAACTTTTTTACTAAATAAAAAAAATGATTTTGAGTGATGGAAATCTTTATTAGGACCTTTACAATTTTTTCTGTTAAGTGGAAAGATGACATCCGTCAAGTGGCTGCCGCCAGTGTTGATACACATTTGTACCCGTTTTATCGCATTTTCCATGACTTTCCGCAAGATTTCCGGTGATAACTGTTCGCATTCCTGTCGAATATTCTCTTTAAGGGCTACGATTGCCTGAGGCTTGTTGGCATAAACCCGCGACTTCAAGTAGCCCCAAAGAAAGAAGTCTGGGGCGGTTAAATCGGGCGATTTTGCTGGCCATGCCAAATCGCCAAAACGGGAGATTACGCGACCAGGAAACGCATCCTTCACAATATCCATTGTGGCTCGTGCTGTGTGTGCGGTTGCACCGTCTTGTTGAAACCACATGTTCACCAAGCCCCGCTCCTCCAATTCCGGCAGTAAGAAAGTCGTTTATCATGGCCCTGTAGCGTTTGCCAGTAACAAAAAAAATCGACACAATTATTCCACGCTCTTGCGGAGTATAGCGTTCCATTGCTTGTCTGTTTGTATTCTGCAGCTGTCTAGTTCACAGATGTCAAATATGGTTGACGTACGACGCCATTTGCAATAATTGCGCCATCTTCCGATAGAGTGATTAATTTTGCGCCACCCTGTATTATACTTTCACCTTGCTCATTTCAAATACATAACTTCATTTCTTATAAGGTACTTTAATTTTTTTTTTTTAATTTTATGAATCGGGGTCCAATACGTCCATCCAGGGCCTGTATGGCCAGAGGCCGACGAGTTGGGTCCCTGGATGGACCTGGATTCACAACTGCTGTATGATGGTCGCAGCAGCTGGGGGGTGAAGATGGTCACCCATCCGGTGACTAGCCGTGCCTGATGTAGCTTAACTTCACAGTTGTGATCAGTGAAGGCCCACCAGACCACGGATTTAGCTTTTATTTATTTATTTATTTATTTATTTATTTATTTTTTGAAATTAGCAATATAAAGATTTCTTGTTAAAAAAAAAATTCTGGCTGTTTAAAGATTAAATAGATTAAATAACCAATGGTTATCTTTATAATGTAGATTTTCAAATAAACCTAATTTTTAATGACATTCAAATTAAATCATGATAACAATGTTAGGCGTCAATATTTACTAAATTTTTTAAACAAACTAATCTAAAAAATTCTTTTGAAGTATAGACGAGAAATTTAAAGAGCACTCTAAAGTGATTACAATTCGTCAGTTGATAATTCTATTTATGCTTAAATTTCTTCTCTAGATAACTTCACTTTCCAACTTTTTATATTCATTTTTTATTAACCTTAATAAAGCACACTATCAGATAAATTTTCATAGACGTTGACATTTTTAAATATATTTAATTTATTTGTTCCAGCTCGGGTTTTCCTGTTAATAATCACACTGGTTTGTAGAATTTTTCGTTCAACAGATAAGATGAATTCATAAATTCTAATGCACTTTGAAATCTTCATAGCAGCCTGAATCCAGAAAATTAGATATAGCAAGATCTTTAAAAACTAAATCTTTGCTGTACGTAACGATTTTTTGTCATAAATTTTACAATTCATACCCGACCATTTATGTAAAAAAGAATAATATGATTTGATTTAAATGCATTTGCATCATCGATCCTTTAACAAAGAAATATACCGTAAAAATATACCGTAATTTTCAGTATGTAATACGCGTATTATGCAAAACAAAAGTAAAAAATTTAGTATACACAGTGTGTACATAAAAGGTCTGACACATATTATCTGTGTATTACCAAAAAAAACTAATAAAAATAAACAGAAACGGATTTCAATATATGAAACTGTACCTGAAAAGTTTTATTGTTTCACAATTTCGCCGCTAGAAAGCGGTAACTGTACATCCGGGTCAAGGTAAGTAGAGTATAAGGTACGCTCGATCGGACCGTTTCTCCCGGCGCTCACCAGATGGCGGAGCATCGATAGCGTCAGCTATAGCCCGAAAAATGTAAACCCTCCATTAGCGCACATGCTTTGCAGACGATTTTTAATAATGCTTGGAACACATTACACAGTCGAAATATGCAACAATAGTTTCCTGGAAACCAAAAATAATCCATGTATAGATAAAATAAAGTATTTTAAAAAGGATTAAAACTTCGCTTTATGTATTAACATCATGAACTGAGCATCTGTCATATGGAGGCCTGGTGAAGCCATTGTCGAAATGAAAAAAGCTGCAAGGCTGTGTGGGAAAGCACGTCACAACTTTTTCATCTCCGCCCCGTAAAGTGGTCTCCAACTGCGCATGCGTAGTGCTCAAAAACATGAAGCACTGTTAATAATAATAATTATAAACTGGAGATTGTCTCCAAACATAGGTAATAATTTTTCGATTGAAAAATGGAAGGAAAAATTCTCGATCTGAGAGCCAGGAGCTCATCTGTCATTAGGCTTTCAACCTTGACAGCTTGGCTGTACGGGTGTCTGCGATAGCTCAAGAGGCGTCGGTCATGATAGTCGAGGTTCGAATCCAGGTCGCAGAATTTTTCCTTCCATTTTTCAATCGAAAAATTATTATGAAGCACTGTTTCAGTTTCATTTTAGCCACTATGGTTTCAATTTCTTTTTTATTGGCTGCGCGTTGATCTGAATTATATGATAATTGGTAATGTGGCTTTCCGATAGTATCTTGCAGCTTTTTTCATATAGTGAGACAGACTTTACAATCACTCACTGAAATAAATTAACAATCCTTTCAAGTTCACGGGAAAAAACAATTTCTGCACAGACGAGGGAGGTTATGTTAAAACGCAATTTAATACTTCTTTTATTTCATCCATATTCTGCATAATTTCCTTATTATCATTATCATTGTTATTTGTTGTGTTGGAGAAGTGCTTCATTGTGATCACTTATTGCCGAGAGATGGCGCTATGATATTATTTCCTCTAACGCAAAGTACTTTAATTTACTTCATTTGCGTGTGTACATTTTCATAGTCATTGTTATTGTTGTATGTTCGAAATTGTTGTTACGTAATCAATCGTAATGATATCAATCAACGAAAATAGGGAACGGTATTCCACACTTTTATCAATGTTTGCTACTAACCGATGATTATAAAGATGTCGAGACATAATGTTTGAATTATCTATCAAATGGATATATTTTGCACGGCAGGGAGTACAGGAAAATACAATTCGAAATGCTTTTGTGAAAGAAGGAATTACCCTTCCTGTGGAGAATCGAAGACGAAGAAGAGAAAGAAACGGTTATTAGGCCTAACAAACTACTGCTTAATAATAATTTATATTATAACTGGAGATAAGCCTACCAAGCATCAGGTAAAGATTTTTCTATCGAAAAATGGAAGGAAAAATTCTGCGACCCGGGTTCGAACCAGGAACTTGGTTGTCTTAAGACACCTTGAGACAGCATGCCCAACTGGGAGAGGCGTCGGCCATGACAGCCGAGGTTCCTGGTTCGAACCTAGGTCGCAGAATTTTTCCTTCCATTTTTCGATAAAAAAAAAAAAACTACTGCTTACTGAAATGATGGAATTATTTTGCTCAGACACAGACGATTCCGATTTTGAAGGATTTCAAATAAATTTATTTATTTCTGATATAATGTAATTTTAAATCTAATGAATAAATTTTGTTATATGATCATTTATTTGAATACTTATCATTTCTTCATTTCATGAAAATATAAAAAGTCTAAGGCTTTAAAAATCAGCACTGTGCGTTTGAACGAATATGGCAGAGCACTCCTTGTTGCTGAATCGCTTCTTAGGTACGTAAATTGCGTATAATACACTGATGTAAATTATATACGGGATAATTTTCCAAAATCCCGCAAAAACTTGCGTATTATACACGAGTGCGTATTACTTGTATATACCGAAAATTATATAACATGCGCTTGTTAGATGGCGCCGCAGATCTTTCTGTTTGTCCTCACTCTTCTTCTTCTGCAGATTCGCCATCTTCAATTATGTTAATAAGGCCTATTTTCCACAACCTCGTGTGCTGCATTCTCAATGTTCCAATTGCTTCCGCTTGTTGCCTAATCTTATCGGCATTCTTCATTAACCTTGCTAAGCTGATAGTGTCATATGATACCATATAGTACGATTGGAACTTTCAATGCTAAGATATGGCATATAATATATAAAACATCTCGTAAGAACGTTCCATGACTGAAAATAATGAGTAAATAATGATAATGGCTATTGTTTTAGTAGAACATGCCCTAATGGTGACATATGATCCATATGGTACCATTGGAACTTTTAATGCTAAGATATGGCATGTAATATATCAAACAAATCGTACAACGTGCCATGAGTGAATATAACGAGTAAATAATGATAATGGTTATTGGATTAGCAGCACGTGCCCTAATGGTGTTATATGATACCATATGGCACCATTGGAACTTTCAATGCTAGATATGGCATGTAATATATCAAACAACTCGTAAGAACGTGCCATGAGTGAATATAACGAGTAAATAATGATAATGGTTATTGGTTTAGAAGCACGTGCCCTAATGGTGCCATATGATCCATATGGTACCATTGGAACTTTCAATGCTAAAATATGGCATGTAATATATCAAACAACTCGAAACAACATGTAATGAGTGAATATAGCGAGTAAATAATGATAATGGTTATTGGATTAGTAGCACGTGCCCTAATTGTGTCATATGATATCATATGGTACCATTGGAACTTTTAAAGCTCAGATATGGCATGTAATATATCAAACAGCTCGTAACAACGTGCCATGAGTGAATATAACGAGTAAATAATGATAATGGTTATTGGTTTAGTAGCACGTACCCTAATGGTGCCATATGATCCTTATGGTACTATTGGAACTTTCAATGCTAAGATATGGCATGTAATATATCAAACAACTCGTAAAAACGTGCCATGAGTGTATATAACGAGTAAATAATGATAATGGTTATTGGATTAGCAGCACGTGCCCTAATGGTGTCATATGATACCATATAGTACCATTGGAACTTTCAATGCTAAGATATGACATGTTATATTTCAAACACCTTGTAACAACGCGTCATGAGTGAATATATCGAGAAAATAATGATAGTGGGAATTGGTTTTGTTGCATGTGCCCTAATGGTACACTATAGTATTGTTAGAACTTTCAATGCTAAGATATGGGAATTCTTACAAATTAAAGAACTTTTATTCTTTTAAATGTATGAGGAATAACTCCCTCTTCATTTACTTTTCGGTACTTCATGTTTATTCGTTTAAATTCTCTCTATACATTAGCTTACTTAAATAGTAATTTACAATTTAGTTTTCATATTTATTTATTTTCTTTTAAGTGTTTTAAAATGTTGATTAAGTCAATATATCCATGTACGATGCTATAACTTGAAAATGTGTTCCCTTTATCCGCTTTGGCGGTAAAATCATTCTTTAATAGTTTATACCGATGAAGTGTACCAAGAAACAATTTCAAAAATAATCAATAATGATAAGGTTATGGGAAATGATTCTGTGCGAATGATTCATTAGTCTGGATGTTAAATTTAGAGTATTGGGTGCGTTCTTGATTGGCAATTATTCCTAGTACAACGTAATCTGTGAGTAATCATTGCGACATTTTGGGGGCATTTCATCGCTTCATTATATCAAAATTATAAATAAATACTAAGAATTTCCTTCTTTATCATGCGTTTATAAGAGTAAGTCCCCTGATAAGTAAAACTGAAAACTAAAACTGATAAGCTTTTCTTCATTAAAAAGAATTAAGATTTTTAATAATGTGAAGTACAAAATTCATACTTTTGTTGAAAGTCAATGTACAAATATCGTTTAAAAACAAACGTATTTAAGAGTTGTGACTGTTTTATTTATTTTTTTTATTTTTTTAATTTTTTAATTTTACTGCCAAAATTGGCACAACTATATTCTGTCTAATGAAACTAAAACTAGTCGTGTCCAATTAAATTTCTGATTTCCTTTATTACACTGTTGCAAAAATCAAAGCTAAATTTGAAATTTAATTTAACACGCTCGGATTTTCTTTCGTTGAACAGAGTATATAGTCTTTTCACAGCAAATCTTTATGCTTTATTTTTTAATATGTATACTTTGTAACAAAAAGTTAATTTTGAAAATAAAGAAAATATTTAACGATCACTCTATTATATTAAAATTATATTTATTAAAATTATATTCTCTATATAAAGCCCTGAGAAGAATTTCTCTTTTGTGGCTAATTTATTTCATCTGAAATAGTCGTACAGATGTCCGTGACTTTATCTCAGTAAAATGATTTTAACACTATGTAGAAGTCTGAGGTCACGAACGAACCATTTGTTTTACAATAATTTTAATTTTAAACAAATTATTAAATAATTTCACCTCAACACTAGGAAACATGAAAATATTTTTAAAATTTTCTGTTTAAACTGATTGCTTGGATTATTTTATATTTGAATATTTATATTTTTGTATAAAATAATTTGTATAAAATAATTTTGAATATTTATATTTTTATGGACTTTTGAAAGTTTTCTATAAATAATTTATTTTTGATACAGGATGGTATTAATCATAATTTTTCGGAGTTTTCAAATTTTATATTTTTGATACCCATAAATTTATTCACATATATTTTTAATATTATATTTTTTCATAAACTTTTAAATAAATAATTTTACAAATTTAATCTATCTATATATATAACTAGCAAAGGTACCCGGCGTTGCCCGGGATAATTACACTTGGATG
>JAHWFO010015425.1:3102875-3120939 GCA_023313115.1 Rhysida immarginata | reverse complement strand
CAACAATGGTTTCAACACGCAATTCACCAATAACAATGAGCTCAAAATGATGATGCAATGATAAAGCAATCCTTTCCAAGAATTATAACAATGAACATAAAATGATGATGCAATATGGATAAGTTTCAATTTGTAACAATGCATAGAATTCCTGTTATTCAGGTTTTTCTTAGAAAAGAGAGTTCTTAGTACTTAACAATTTCTTGAAAATCTTTAAAAATGATCAGTAGCTGGAGATAATGAAGAGTTAGCAGACTATTGAGAAAGAGTGGAAAGACGACAGAGAAAGCAAACCTTTAGCTCCGTGCTGTATTGAGCAAATGGGAAGCAACTAAATAGAAGAATTGGCGACCGCTAGACTACCCAAAGTGACGAAAGGCCAAATTTTGCTTCAACACAACGAGAGAAGAGTGGAAATTGCAACAACATCAAGTGTACATCTGAGGTAAGATTACCTGAGTAAGAAATTATTGGAGCGGTCCATCCATTGTGAGCCTTTAAAAAGATTTTTTTCGAATTTTCATTAAGAATTTTTACTGTATTAATACTAAGCATTTTCATGTGTTTATTTTTAAGATATTGCAAAATTTAATTTAATTTTTTGAGATTGTTCTGTTTACATCCAAGTAATTATCCCGGGCAACGCCGGGTACCTTTGCTAGTTATTTATATAATACGCTGTATTTATTAGATTTGTATAAACATTTTCATGATTTTTTTTAAACATGATTTGTATAAACATTTTTATCATTATAAAAAAATATGATGTGATTAATAAATTTTAAAGTGAACCCAATTTTAGGCTTTTTGTCAACCAATCAATTCAAACAGAAAATTTTTCAAATTTTAATTTAAATGTTTTTTAATGTTGAGGCAATATTATTTAATACTTTTTTAAAATTGAAAATTTCTCTCGTTTCTCACCTAAATTGTATTTCATACTTACTTTTCAAACTCACTTATCCGTTACTATCGCGGGGGCAGCGGCCTATGGAGGATTCCAGCGCTCAGTGTCCTCCATGATAATGCTCAAGCGACTCGAACCTAGATTCTCCTTGTAGACTAGCCACCTTGGTCTCTGGCCTAGAAAGACCAGTATGCTACATTCGTATCACTTGGTCATACCAACGCAAATGAGATCTCTCAATGTGGAGAAGTAGCAGCTCGACACCTAAAGACTCCCTTATTGTGCTGCTGTGCACTCTGTCTAGTAGTAACACTTCCCACACCGTCAGGAACTTCATTTCGGCTGTTTGTACCCGCGATCGCATTCATTACTAGAGTTCGGGTTTATATGCACTAGAAAGTGCTAAAAAATGCGCGTATACCGTATATGCCCTGAAAAAAGTCAAAATATGGACTAAAAAATATGCCAAAAATTTACTTTCATTGTCATACTTATGAAAATGGACGATAAAAACGAAAACAAATTAAACCATAATAAAAATTAAAATTTATTGACCTGAAATCAAAACTTTTCCAAATGTTCTACAGTAAAGATATCTCTCTGCGATAACTCGCTCTTATAAGCGGAATGTACATCTATCTGGTGCCTCTTGGCCCACTCAATGAAAGCATTTATATATATATCTTTTTAAATTACATAATTAATAGGTTGTAAAATTAACTTTAAATATGCCTTAATAAGCAAAATATGCAAAAATATGCACCAATGCTCGAAATATGCAAAAATATGCGCTAAAGCCTGAAATATGCATTTATATGCACAATAAAACTTATTTAACGAGTTCCAGATAAGGGTTCTAGATAAGGGTAACAGTGCATAAAACTTCATTTAAATGAGTTACTAGCTCGGGGGAAAATATGGATTATATGCAAAATCAGGACCCTAGTCATTAGCATAAGTGAGAATGGAGATAAAGATAGATTTGAAAACATTGAGTTTGCTTTGTTTCCCAGCTCGCGTTTCGTTACCACGGATCGCCATAGTTCAAGTCTGACACAGCTTGATGCACAGATCCGAGCATCCAATTCTCTATCCTTCCACCCATCACTCGCTAATGCAGTCAAAATTTGAATTCTTTTAAAAGTCCCTAGCATGGAGGGCGCACTGAGCAGTTTGTCTTGAAAGGATCAGAACCTCAGTACTAGTGCCAGCCTCTTCACACTTGGCTGCAAACCAAACTAGTGTATACTGAAGGTTGGTGCGAGAAGACCCAAGGAGGATAAGGTCGTCAGCAAAGAGCAACCTCTCCACCAAGCAGCGCCCACACAAACATGATTATCGCCCCGGCTGCCCCTGTCTATCCAGTCCATAAAGATAATGAAAAGAGGGGGCGATTGTACGCATCCTTGGCGGAGTCCAACACAAACGGTGAATGGTGTTGACTTAATGCCATTTATCTGGACGCACATCTCAGAGCTTTCGTACAGAGACTTTGCCTATCCAGTAATTGCCTATCCAGTCCGTACTCTTGCAACACTTGCCAGAGCTTCTCCCGATGAACTCTGTCATGCTTTTTCGAGGTCCACAAGGCAAGCGTAGATCATTTGCATACTCCCAGGATTTGCGTATTTCTTACATTTTAAAAATAATACAGGGTTATTCATAAAGGTGGAACAGATTTCAAATATTTATTTCAAACGAACTGTAAAAGATAGAAAACATTCCTCACATCACTCAAAAGAAGAAGCTTCAAAGTTATAAAAGTTTTAGATTTTTTTGCCACTCGTAAAATTGAATGTGTTTGTTGATCCGAGGGGGTGGGGGTCCAGGTTGCACTTGATTTCAAATATTTATTTCAAACGAACTGTAAAAGATAGAAAACATTCCTCACATCACTCAAAAGAAGAAGCTTCAAAGTTATAAAAGTTTTCGATTTTTTTGCCACTCGTAAAATTGAATGTGTTTGTTGATCCGAGGGGGAGGGGGTCCAGGTTGCACTTGAACAATAGAGTCACACACACGGCCTACGAGATAATAAAAGGCCTGTGCATTTGGTAAAGAACATGGAAACTGGAGTTTTAAGATTATATCTTATGAGTCAATGAATATAACTTGAATACATTAGAGTTCCTCGATTGACGATTTAAGATTTGAACTTTGAAGTTTTGTCTATTTCTTAAAAAAAAATAATAAATCAGCTTAAAATAATATACGTTTTTATTATTTTGGAACAAGTTCTTAATAGAAAATATAATAAGATTCCACCGGCAGATGTCAGGATTTCATGAATAATCTTAAAACTCTAGTTTCCCAATTTTGGCCTCAAAACGAGACAAATACACAGGCCTTTTCCTATCTCATAGGCCTTGTTCCCACCTCACAAACTGCAGCACGCAAAATGACTTTCGTGGCGTCGCCACTTCACTGTGAACAAGAAACATTGCACTGTATGGCACTGAATGATGATTGTAGGCGGGCTTTTAAAACTTTGAACCTTCCTCTATCCAGTTATGTGCGAAGTGTATTTCTCTATTTTATAGTTTGTTTGAAATAAATATTAGTAATCTCCTCCATCGTTTTGAATAATCCTGTATAATAATCTAATAATACAGATGAATTTTGGCTAATATGAATTTTATATTGCTAGTTATAACCGTAAATATAGAAGCTAAATATAAAATCATTATTTATTATTTTACGTTTTAAGCTACTGTCCCCTTCAAAGTAGTCCTTCTACTGGTCATGTACTGTAAAACAAAAATAAAAAAAAGTATGTACCAATCTAATAGTTTTTGTTTTATTAAATTCTTTATCAGGGAGAGACTTTCTGACTTGTATATTCCCACAAAGTTGAAACAATGAAAAAAGTCTGCTGGGGCTAAATCTCGCATTACTTATACTGACATTCAATTTAATCCCCCTCACAATCATTAACATGTCTCTAAAGGAAGATAATACGTAAATCTCATGTCGGTAGGAATCTTTAATTTTGGAGGTGAAAAAAAGTCTTACAAAACTCTATTTCGAAGGCATGACGATTTCTATACTGTCGTGTGCGCATATAATTATCCAATGGTCTAAACAGGCCATAATCTGTGTGAGATATGTCAGGTGAGTTGTTGGTACGGAGCAAGTTCCCCACCCAAGATGCATAATCCTTAAACGGGTCTGTAAAGCTGTTTGCGGTCTTGAATTGCCCTAGAGCAATTAGAAGCCTATGCGATTTACCAATGCAGGTTGTTGTTGGACTTTCACACTACCCATGTGCTGTGATGCTTTGACCTTGCTCTAAGTGTACTACTCCAACTGCTGTCCAGAAAAAATTCAGCAAAACTATTTTGGGTATAGATTCTGCTTTGGGTTTTTCTAGGAGTTTACTTTGGTGATAAATATTGGTCGGAGTTTTTATTTTATTTTATTTTATTTTTATTTATTTATTTATTTTATAAAATTAGAATCTCGGATGTTCCGAATGTCACACAGACCTGTGTGGAAACATCGCAAGGGTGTACAAAAATACAAATGTATACAATTACAATGGAGCAACTAAAAAGGTGGCAAAAATGAAACAAATGCGCATAAAAAATAGTAAAAATTGTGTATAAGAAAAATGAACTAATAAAGAAAAGGAGATGAGAGAAGAGAGAGAAAAGAGGGAACACAACAGGAGAGCAAAAGAAAAACGAAAGCGAACGGGGGGGGGGTGACAGAGAGCAAAACATCAGAGGTTTCGTCGATAAACAGAGTGCCAGCTAATATAGATGATTTCAGTTTCTTTTTAAAAGTATACATAGAGATATTGTTGCTTGTTTCAAATGGTAAGATTTGCCAGGCTTTAATACATGAGTATGTGAGACTTAATCTTATGAATTTGGTGGAATGATTTGGGAGTCGTAGGTACGAGAGTAGCCCAGAAAGTAATGCACACAATTTTTTTCTTCAACAATTATTTATTGAACACAATGAAACTTATACACACGAAGGAATGATGTTTCTTCTATACTCCCTATACACATAATCTCCGTCCCGTTCCTCCAGCGAGCACAAGGGCGTGTATGCCCCGTCGGTACCACTCCTTGTTCTGTTCACGCCGCCATGTCCTCACTATGCGAATCACCTCTTCGTCATCCTCAAAATGTCTTCAACAAATGACATTCTTCAATGGCCCAAACAAGTAAAAGTCTGAGGGCGCTAAGTCAGGGCTGTAGGGTGGATGGGGTGTTTCGTGATGTCTTCCGACGTCCTCAAACTTGTGTGAGGTCGAGCGTTATCTAGCTGGGTTGTTATGGCGTCCAAGTTGCTGGAAGCGTTTCTTGAGTTTGGTTAATGTGTTCACATATGCCTCAGAATTAATGGTGCTGCCTCTCGGAATCACATTAATGAGTATGACACCATCACAGTCCCAAAATACAGTGATCATGACCTTACCAGCAGTTGCTTTGATTTTTTCTTCTATGGATGTGCGAATGACGCCATTCCATCGATTGTCATTTTATTTCGGGCTCAAAATGGTACACCCAGGTTTCATCAGCTTTCACAATCCGGGACAAGAAGGCTTCTCCCTCAGCTTCAAAACGTTGCAGCAACTCAGAAGAAATGTTTTTTCTCAGACCTTTGTGTTCTTCCGTAAGACAGCGCGGAACCCATCGTGAACACGTTTTTGTGTAATCAAGAGCACGGATGATTTCAAACACACTTCCTTTGCTGATTGACAGCTCCAGCGCCAACTGCCGAGTCGTTCTGCGTCGGTCCTGACGAATGAGCGCATCAGCACGCTGCATCTTGTCAGGTGTGACAACCGAGGATGGCCGCCCCGACCGCGGCAAATCTTGGAGCTCCGCCGAACCGCTTTCTGATGGCCTCACCCTCTGTGCCCAGCGACTAACCGTCCTTCTGTCGACTGTTGATGCTCCATAAACTGCACATAAACATTTGTGAATGATTCCAACCGTTTCTTGCTTCGCAGTGAGAAAATTAATGACGACACGCTGCTTGTAACGTACAGTCATGGACAAAAAAAAAACGCTCCCTCACTCTATGCTGTTATATTTTTAAATGAGCGTTTAAAATAGGATGGTATGATTTTATCGGTTAAAAATGTAGATAATTTTCTGACTGAACTAAACGATATCTAACACCTAGTGGCAAAGTAATAAACGCTCATTTAAAAATATAGCAGCATAGAGCGAGGGAGCGTTTTTTTTGTCCATGACTGTACATCACTTACAGACGCCATGTTGTTCCATTGATGCACGTACGCTATCTGTCGGAAGAAAAGGAAACTTTACACGCGCACTCCGAAAACTTCAAAGAATACATGTCTCAAGTTTCGCATTCGTATCATTGTTGGGACGGAGAAAAAAAATTGTGGTGCATTACTTTCTGGGCTACCCTCGTAGTTAGCTTTGCGTGTTGCATACTTGCGGAAATGGCCATTTACTAAGAAATTAATAGAAGTACTTAATGTTTATATTTTACAGTGTAGTTTGAAAGATAAAATCATTAGATGGTACCAATAGATTTGAGTAACAGATAGCAGACCCAACTGATGAAGTAGGGTTGAAACGCTGGAGAATCTGGGGTTCCCGAAAGCAATTCTAATGAACTATTTTTGAGTTCTATGCAGAGTAGATAGATTTGATTGAGAGGTATTTCCCCCCAAAAACTATACCATAGCATAAATGAGAATAAATAAAAGGAAAGGACAAAGGTTTAAGGGTGGGGAGCGAAAAGAATTTCACGCGAGAAATGAACCCAAGAGCATAGTTAATTTTCTTCCTAATGTGCGCAGTCCATAAGAGATCTTCGGCGATTATTAGACCTAAGTATTTGAAGCTAGAAACGGGGGATAAGAGGTGTTGGTTGATCCTTATGCGAGAATAGTCTACTCGCTTATTTCTTAACCTAAAGATTAAATAATTATTAATTATTAAATATTTAATAAGGAGTGATGAATATTATTGCAGAGGGCCCATTTTTCATCGCATTTATTGATTCAGTCCAGCAGTGGGCCTCCGTGATGACACTGGAGCCAGGATGAGCAAGTGAGCAGGCGTTGCACTTTGTTCACTGCAGACAAAGCATAGGGGACACATTTATCCTTTCCATTTTTTTTTTTACTTTTTCCAGTATTCGAAGATGGTTATGCATAGTTCTCTCTTTCACAGAGGATTGTCTGGCTAAATCGTGACAGATTTTGTGTGGATTACCTTAATGAGTGTCTTCAGTGCATCTTCATCAAAAGCAGGTGGTCTTCCAGAGCGGGATTATCTTCGAGGGATTCATTACCATCCCGAAATTTCAAAAACCATAATACGTTTAACACCGCACTTGCCTTCTTCTGTTGAATTCTTGCAACAGTTGATTAAGCCACAAAAATTCTTTTGCACTTTCACTAGCTGTCACAAATTCTTTTGACTTATTTTTGAAGCTGTGAGGACTGAGCTTTTCTTGTTGACAAGGTATCCTATCCGTAAGCTTGACGTATGCTATATTTCGACATGGCTCAGGCACATTGTGATCCAGTTTGAATATTTTAATTTTTTTACTTCAATAGTCACTATTGTAGAGTCTCATTTATCTCTTGGCGTTACTCATAATTTGTTTAAGACTCTTCTCAAAGGAATAGGCACGAGGATGCAAATCATGTAGGACAGCAATTTGAAGTAGCCACAGCCTGGTCTCTATGCTGTCTGGCATGCTATTTGAAGTTCGGTCTGGTTTGTCTGTTTTTTTTAAAGCTTTTATTAAACTTGCAATGTTAGTTTGTTTAGGTCAAATCTTGTAATCAATATTAAACCATCTTTCCGACAAGCTAGGGAGCTGAAACTTCACACACATACACAGGATCGATGACAATTTATGTTAAAAAAAAAATTCAAATCACCTCGGGTTTCAGTAGAAGGCGAATAGCCCCCAGGGTATGATGAGAACCAAATTGCGATGCCCGGAGGGAAGGAAACGGTCTCCTGATCGACTCAGCTCGACTCTCGCCACTGGTTCGTGTTCTAATGGTACTAATTCATTACTATGAATTGTCCAATTGCCACAACAAACAATTCGTTATGGCGAGAGTTAAATGTATCTATTGTTTATTGTTGCAAAATTAAGCTTTATTTAGCTCACTAACGCCCATATTCACCAACAGCAGCTTAACCTGCTTTTTTGCAAGTCAGGCTTAAAAAGTTCAACTTCGTTTTAACCTGATTGGTATACACCAACATTTTATTGGCCATAACCTCCAATGATAAATCTCTTACGCTGGTATTCAGTACGTTTTAAACTCGGATTCAAACGTGTCATATTCACCACGCGGTTAAGTCAACTTAAACGTCGCTGAGTTTACGTTGCCCTCTACGCCGCTAAGTCGATCTTAGATTGAAGTGCATGCGCAGTGTATCTTCAGCAACTCCGGCCAAAGAAAACCAATATGGAGGACGATATGCAGTCTTCGTACTTTGAAGACGTTTTGTTTCTAAACAAATTCATTCGTCGATGATATTTGCGAAATTTTCCACATACGAGATCAAAACGTCTTTCTCAAACTGAGAAAAATTACCGCCACATTGTTTAAATATAAATTATCTTTTCTATACAAGTTGAAAGTAAATTTATTTTTACCACATTGTTGTTACGACATTCTTGCCGCATTGTTGTTTATCGCCATGGTCATGCCACAGATTACTTATTACATGCTTGGAATGAATGTAATAAATAATCTGTGGCCATACTTGGAATGAAATATGACCGTGACGTCAGGTCATATCGTGTCATAGGTCACGTCAAACTTTGAACCAATAACAGAAGTCAACATAATAACGTTTAGTTTTAGCTACGGCTTACCCAAGCTGCCACCTTGAAATGTTGAAGAATACCAATCAGGTTCAAACGAAGTTGAAATTTCAAGCCTCACTTGCTAAAATTCGAGTTAAGCAGCTGTTGGTGACCTTTGACCCGTATATAACCTGACGTCACGGTCACATTTCATTCCAAGCATGGCCATGGCGACTAAACAACAGCGCGCTTGCTGGTCTCCTTCACGAAAGTTTCGTGCGATAACCGATAGTAGGGATGGGCGATATTTTCTATAATATCGTATTTCGATATATCATATCGCTTGATCAGCGATATTATATTTTCGATATTATCGCAAAAAGTCCTATATTTATCACGATATATCGACAATTTTAAAACTTAGCTAAATTAATGCCTTTAATTTGAATTGCAGTCAAAGAAATACCTGAAAGTGAAATGAACAAATAAACAGTTTGAAAAACCATCAAAGATTTATTACAATGTATATATACAATATCTTATACGAGGGCATATTGAAAAGTAATGCCTCCATGGCTGTAACTTTTTTATTTTTTAACCGATTTTCAAAATCCTTTTTGTATCTGATACTTACATTTGTCCTCTTTGTAATGCACTATTCACTTTTCGACATAGTCCCCATCCCTTTCCACGCATTGCGCCAACGCGTGACTAGTCGGGTGAACCCGTCGGAGAGGAATTCCGGGGTTGTTGTCGACACCAGGACCGAACGGCAGGTTTCACCTCGTCGTCAGAACGCAACTCATGCCCCTTAAGGTGCTCTTTCCTCTTCGGGAAGTGGTGAAAGTCGCAAGGTACAAAGTCTTTCATTTTTGAACTGCAGTTTTTCATCTTTGAACTTTAGGCGCTGCAACCCCCCTCTGATGTGTGGCGATCGTGTGCGGACGGGCGTTATCGCGCTGCGGAAGAGGATCCAAAGCTGCCATTCAATCCTCGTGTCGACGACAACCCCGGAATTCCTCTCCGACGGGTTCATCCAACTAGTCCACGTGTTGGTGTAATGCGTGGAAAGGAATAAGGACTATGTCGAAAAGTGAATAGTGCATTACACAGAGGACAAATGTAAGTATCAGATACAAAAAGAATTTTGAAAATCGGTTAAAAAATAAAAAAGTTACAGCCATGGAGGCATTACTTTTCAATATGCCCTCGTATAAGTCTTACAAAAAAGTTAAGTGCACTGTCACAAATCAAAGCATCTCATCCCAAAAGTCATCACCGAGTGAACTTAAAAATAATAATTTGGAAATTTTTTCAGGTTTCAACCTATTACGACTTTCTGTTACAATACTGCCTGCCTGGGAAAACAATCTTTCCGCAGGCACGGATGTAGCACATGAAAGAAGATATTTTTCAGTCCTATTTTTGACGGAGTTTTTTCTGTGAGGACCTATATGGAAATGGAAGTATGGACTGCCCTTTAGGGAGCTTTCAATAGTCAAAACTTACCGTTATCATTAGAAACAATTTTTATATCATGATCACTTTCAGGAGTTGGTGTTCGAGTTCTAATGCCTGTTGGTTTACTAACTTCACTTGCCTCAATTAAAGCTGATAAATTTTTATGGCGGTTCCAAACGTGGCTCTTTAAATTGGTAGTGTTTCCACTAGTTTTTACTTGTCGGGTGCAATGAATACAATGGAAGACGTTCTTCTTATCTGTTGCTTTAAAACATTGCTTCACTTTTTTCAGATCCATTTTGTCACCTTGTGCTTTTTTTTCTTATTAGATTCATCGTTTGCGACGAATAAATTTGTTTAGAGACAAAACTTCTTCCAAAGTAAGATGAGACTGCATGTTGTTTTTCTTTGGCCGGAGTGGCTGGAGATAAACTGCTCATGCGCATCGGTCTAAGATCGACTTAAGCGGCCGTAGGAAGCAACTTAAACTCAGCGGCATTTAACTGCGTGAATACGAGTTATACTTAAACTCGAGTTTAAACTGCTTTTAAAACATGGTGAATACGGGCGTTAATAAAACATTATAAAAGCTTTGTTTGAAAAAACCCTTTTCCTCTCTTATCTTGTTTCTTTTGAATGCCCCTTTTAAGCCGATTTTGTCAATTTGGTCAGCTTTCGCTGCTTTATGTTTATGATTGAGTTCGTCGCTTATCTATCATCTATGATGGACACAAAATCTGAAACGACTTTTTCAAAAGCAAAATGAAATTATAATAAATGCCTATAATTTTATAATGAATAAATAGTTTTTCCGTTTTTTAGTTTTTTTATTTTTTCTTGTAAAATTTTCGAATTTTTTTTTTTTTGATTAAATATTTTTTGGAAAAGCTCACCCTCGTAGAAACGTTATAAACATCATTTAAAGAACACCCTCTACATGAAAAGTGGACAGATGATGCATTAAGTAGTGCTTAAAGTGGTATCAAATAAATATGAAAATCTGAGGGCTTATTAAGAATATTGTTCATAATCGAACATTCATAGTATATTTACCAGAAAGGTAAAAAGTAAATAAACGGCTGCTCGTCCAATCATACATAAAAGATTAGAATGATTTCTCTATAAATGCGTCCTCGATATAATCTCCGAGTACTAATCGTTTCATGATAAGCACAACATATAAAAACACCTAGAATCTTTAAGCGATACTGTCGCCTTTCAAAAACAAGAAAAAATGAAATCATCAATGAAAGGTAATTATTATTATTATCCTAAAATTTTTTTATTGTTTGTAAAATTTAATGATCTAGAAATGTCGAATATTAATCTTTAAGATCTGGGTATAAATATTATCTTTAAACCTTTTTGTATATCAAATTTCAAGTTTACTTAAAATTAAATTGTTGTTTTTTTTTTACTTAAATTGTTATTCAAGAACATTCGCAAAAAATGCACTCTGATCTAAAAATATTTTAAAATTATCCCCGCTCAGTGTGTTTGTTCGTGTTGAGTGCCCTGTTCGGGTTTTCTTCAGCTATTTGTCCAGATGGCTTCCAAGCAGTGAAGACAACGTGCTACCACGTGGCCACCACTACCAGCTTTTCATTTAATGATGCATGGCACGACTGCGCAAAAAAAGGTGGCTACCTCGCCGAGTTCCAAGCTCCTGGCAAATTCAAAAATTTTCTGGACTACCTCGAAACAATCGATACCCGTAAGTTTATTAAAATCTATTCAGGCTGTTAAGTTATTTTTATAAAGTGGTATATAATAGCAATAATTTCCATCTATATTAAGCTAAATTTAAAAAAAAATCGTAAACAAATATCAGCGTTGCATCTTGTTAAGATTCAAATTACCATTGGACATTTCTCTTTAACCATTTTGTAATTAAATAACATTAATAAAATCAAGGTTTAATATTGCATCGTAACTAATTGCATCTTTATTCTCTTTATAGTTGAGGACATAATTTGGGTGGGTGGTACGGACGCAATGATACCCGATGACTGGAGGTGGATCATCTCGGGAGCCAAGGTGGAGGGAACAGAGGTAACGTGGTGCGCAGGAAGGCCTTTGATTGGACATGCGGGGGAGTCCTTCAACGCCATGTATTTTGATGGAGTGGATGGACATAATTGCTTAGGAGACAATAACGCAAGACAAATTGCCCACGGCTATCTCTGTGAAGCTTCGCCGGCTAATAACTAAAAGACTTCAATATTTTAAGTTCAGTATAAGTTGAATAGATCCAGAAACATTCATGTACTTCATACAGTTAATATTCTTTCATAATTCGAAAAAGATTAGGTCTTAATTTGAAGAATATTAGCAGTAGTTACTTCATCGATGTGTTTTAATTATACTTTAAAATATGCATTACCTTTTTAAAATCTTATTTGTCATTTAAAAATGGTTCATTATATTTTTAAAATAAAAATGATTCAAATACTCATTTGTTGTGTTTATTGATATTCCATTGCAACTTTTCAATTTTTTATAACTAATGTAAAGTTTCTTTTTTCATTTGAGAGCGATTAAAAAAAACCATTTAAAAGGATAAACTATTTTGAATTTCTCCATTTTACGATAAATATCTCTGTCGAAAAAAAGATGGCATAAAAACGACTGAGAATTTCCTAAATATATTATGAATGAAAAACTAATAGAAAAATTCAAGGATTCGAAAGTCAGATCTTTTTTTTTGAACTTGGGACCACGAGCCACATACTCGTCGCTTTTACCAACTCTTCGGTTTTTCAATCTCCGGGCTTATGTTACAAAAGAATATGGTAGATAGAGGGTGCTAAACAAATATGTTTTTATTAAGCAACACGTGCCCTATCTCTGCAAGGGCCAGTGGTTTGACTCTCTGATGACCGAGCCTTCATTGTAAGACAACAAACAATGACGTTTGATAACGTGAGCATTACAGAAGTGTTTTGAACTGACGCAATCTTTCTTGTATTCAACACTGGCATTTGCATTCATAAATCTTTTCAAAAAAACTGAAAAAAAAAAAGCTATACATTCAGATTGGCCAAAATTTTTAACTCGTCCTGAATAAATCTGGTTTGGTTTGTATTAACGTCCCTTTCAACTATCATGATGATATCAGGACGGCGTTATAGGGGCCGCAGATTTTGCCTCGCAAGGGTTCTTTAACGTACAGCCGGCAAACGACTACATGGGACCAATGGCTTTCCTTCCACTTTCAAAGGATTTTCTCCCCTGAAAAATCCTCGTCGTCCTCGGCCGGTTTCGAACCCGCATCCTCGGGCATCAGAGGTATTCATGTAACCACTGAGCCACGGAGGCCGATTACTGAATAAAATGGTCTGTCCGTTTTATGTAATACGTAAATGAATTTAATCATTTTAAAATAAAATTAGGATTATTTGACACTGTGATGTCATCAGAAGCATTTGGTGTAATACGTTTGGTGTT
This sequence comes from Rhysida immarginata, assembly GCA_023313115.1. NCBI lineage: Eukaryota > Metazoa > Arthropoda > Chilopoda > Scolopendromorpha > Scolopendridae > Rhysida > Rhysida immarginata. The sequence goes on along the minus strand of JAHWFO010015425.1, from coordinate 3,107,351 downwards.
AAATCTTGTATTTTGAAAGCAGAATCTTTGGACTGCTGCACCCGTTCAAATATGCCAGTGTAATACGTTTGTTGTTGCAGGCGTCAACAATACGTGGAAGAAGAACATTAACATGAGCTACAGGTGTTACATAAATCAGGGTCTTCAGATGTCCCCACAAAAAGAAATCCAGAAGTTTTGCGGATTAAGATCTGGCGATCTTGCTAAGCAACAGTCAAAACACTGAAACAAGTGTAGCACCTTACCTGTGCGAGATATGACACACATTGCTAAATAAAAAATGTTTGTTTTAGTACTCAGTATCTAACATATTCTTCTGTAAAATAAGTTCTGAATCACCCTGTATAGTACACGGAATATTTACCTTATATTGGAACATTATCTCCCGAATTTATTTATTACTTTATACTGAAATGTTATTGAAAATTGATAGAAAATTATTATCAAATTTTAATTCTAGGGAATAAATAACAATAAACATCTGCATGATCAGATTTTAGATTTGCGCATTAATCAAATAATTAAACAAATTGATAACATCTAGAAAATCAAATCTATTAAAACGAAGATGCAATTTTTTTCCTCATTTGCAGAAATAACGAAATGCGAAAAAAATAAATGGTCTGAGTATTTATTAAATGAAAAAGAGAACTTAGCTTTTAAAATAGCCCATGTTAATCATCATTATCATTTCTTCACTTCCAACATTTAAATGTGAAAAAAGTCTTTTTATCTTCTTCAGAGTAATGAATTGACATTTAGAAAATTCATAAATCATAACTTCAAAAAGATTTCAAAAAAAATTCTTTTAGGTTCCGCGTTGCAAAGATTTCCTTGTTGATATGTTAAACCAAGCGCTATCTATAAAAAACATGTAACGCATATCTGAGCTGTGTAAACAAAAAAATATAGAAAATAATTCAAATTCTAATAATAAGATTTAACAAAGATTTTTATACATCTCTATATTAATGTCAAGATTTATAAAACAGAACATATTCTTAATTCTTCTTAATCCATTTCAGATCATTCTTTCATACTGTGATCTTTCTGCGTACTTTTACAGAATGCCATGTCAATTCAAACTTTTTCATTTTACCTATTTTAAGAAAATGAAATGGCTATTTTTCCTATATGTATATCTTTTGAAAATTTCAATTGCATAATAATTTACAAAAGTATTTGTACATAAAATGTTTAAACATTTCAGAACTGATAGGATGAAGTTATCGAACAAACAATTAATTATTCTCAAAACTTATGAGTAATAGAGGAGAAAAAGAAAAATACTTTCAAAATGATGAATTATAGTAAAGAGAAGTAACGACGCAAAATATTATATAATAATTAATTGTAAATAGTAAGTTAGAGTTTGACATGATAAGGTTTAAATTAAAGTAGGTGGTAATAAATAAATTCTTCCTTTTGGCTGAAAATACGATCTGAAATGGGTATGCCAGTAAAAGGTAATTGCGCACATACGTTACATTAGAATTAAAAATATACTAGCCAAATAATTATAGAAGAAACATCTACAAATAAGCAATCAAATTAAACTGTAATCTATAAACTGTATTAAAGCTTAATTTTAGAAATCATACATAAAATTGAATTACAGATAAATAATATTTACGAAATCATTCGGAATATATGGAGCAATGTATGGATTGAACAGAATTCTAAATTTAGAAATTTTGAAATTCTATAAATTTAAAGTATTATTTTCTTAGTTTTTCTCAGCCTTCTCCTGGCCGTGTCTAAGAACACCTATTGCCCAGAAGGTTTTCTGGCCTTCCAGAATTATTGCTATCATTTTGGGTCAACACTTCAAAATTGGAATGGAGCGTGGCATGAATGTGCTAAGTACAGAGGCTACTTAGTCGAGTTTTCCGAATTTCGTAAAATAGAGGAGATGGATCTACTACTTGATTCTCTAGGAAGTAAAGTACCCGTTTGTTTTTTTAATATTGTATCGTATTCTGCATTTGTATAATTCGTATAATAGATATTAATTCAATAACGTAATAATTAATTGGATGACTGTTTGTTTTAAAATGAAATTCGATATATAATTTGTACTTTTCCTAATAATAATCTTCTCTTTTGGACAAAAGCAAAATCCGCTAAAATATATGAACAGTAAATGTTCAAATTTCGTTTTTCTCCGTAGGCTATGCATTCTAATATAACTCTGCATTAGTCGCCTATTATCTAATTCGGCCCCTGATCGGATCGTAAACATAACCAATCTCAATATTTTATGTATAACAATAGCAAAAAAACTTTTACCTAAATTAAACCTAGTTCAATAATTTGGCGAAATGTCTATCAGCCACAACATATTCATTGCAGTGTTGTTGACAAAACAGACTATCGATACTGTAAAAAAACTGTTGAATTAAATAATTAAGCACGTCGCATTAAAATTATTTACATGACACGTTATAACCAGTGCTTGGCGTCATCTTAAAATTTCAATTCATTACAATGAGACGGCGAGTGAAAATATTTCCCAATTTAGCAATATCAGTCTAGAAGTGATCTGAAATTTGAGTCTTCTATTCTCATTTTATTCTAAATAAAAATTTTACAAATCCGATCTTCCTTCTTGGAGATTAAGATATCGTTCTTGGAAATAGAATGCAACTTGGACGTCTTAATTATGATTTAATAAAAGAATGTCTCATTACCATTTCTCAACTGAACAGTAAAGAACAAAAATTGTATAAGCAGCTCTAAAATCAATTTTATATAATACTTTCTTATTTTAAAACGAGCGTTAAAACCATTATAAGGGAACTTTTACTTTATGACATTTTATTAAGAAAATATCCGGAACAGGGTCATAAAAAATTAATATAAATTTTAAAGTTCCCTTTCGAAATATTCTCCTGTATTAGCTATAGAGTACTAGTGCAGCTCTTTCTGACTTTTGGGAATCCCTTTAAGATGAGCCTCCGAATTTTCTTTTAACTCTTCAATCGGCTTCTTTAAAAACAGCATCTTTTTAACGAGCTCTTTTGTAAATATGTAAAAAGAAATCATGGGAGACCAATTAGATGAGATTTTGGGGTCGGAAATGGGCCCTCTTTTAGACTTAAAAACTGATAAACCAGAAGGGAAGCATGAAATACAAGGCGTGTCTGAAAAGTTGCAGGACTGGAGTCAGTACTCGAAAACCGAAAATGATATTCCAATATACCTTTAATATTCTTCAAAATAATCACCTCCTTCAGTAATGGACTTCTGTGCACGGCTGTACACGTTGCGGAAACATTATTTGTATTCCTCAGGAGGAACGCGTCGAAGTTCGGCTGTCACTTTTGTCTGGATGTCCTGGAAGCGATGTCCTTTCAGGCTGGTTTTCAATTTAGGGAACAGGAAGAAGTCCGGGGGTGATACTGAGTTGGTCCGACATCATCTGAAGTGTAATTCGACGGTCCGATGTCACTTATTCTGCACCATTTGTGGCGTGTGCGCACATTTTGGGGGTCGTTTGCTTTAGTTGTCCTGCCATCACGAAAACGGGAATACCACTCGAAAGCGCATGTTCGGGACATTGCATCATCCCCGTACGCTCTTTTCGTGAGTTTCTGTTGCCGTTTTACCCAATTTGAAACAAAAGTTAATCTTTACTCTTTGGTGACAAGAGTATAATTGCTGCGATATACTGCTATCATGTGTCTCTCAACACGAATCACATATCCCTGATACATACAACTGAAGCACGTGGTCGCTAAATAGTTAGGCTATCATGTGCATGCATTGGCAAGTTCGTACATGATAGCATTTCTTAGCAGCACGTGCAGCCCTGGAACTTTTCAGATACACCTTTTAGTAAGTTATCCAGATACAAAATCCACGATCCGGTTTTTTAGTTTTAAGTCCGCTTATTCTTTATTATATTATGCAAGCACATTATAACCTCAAAACAAAAATGTGGATTTGTTGTTTGACGTTTTCATGCTAATAATTACGAATTATTTCCGATGAATATAGATGTGTCATTCATCATATATGGGGTGATTCAAATTAAAGTATTTCTAATCAGAGCCTTGTAGCGAGTGACCGGTGGGACAAATGGCTTCAAAGTCGGAGGATATGCTATTCAGGACATGGGAAAGATTTTGATAATAATAAAAAGTCGTTCCCCAACAAACTACTAGGGCAAAATGTAGCGATCACAACCGAACAACAACAGCATGACGATATAAAAGGATGTGTGATCCCGATAGAATTGATAACCACAATGGAAATCACATCAACTGGACTTTGATATTGGAACCTGTCACAGAATTTTGTCATCTTACAGAATCAAAGATCTGAACCTTTGAACAAGACAGTGCACCCCATACTTTGGACGTGATGTTCAACAGTTGCTGCGACAATTCTCCGAGAAGAGAATTATCAAACGTGCGTTCGCAACCAGATTTAATCCTCATTCACCAGATTTATGGCCATATCACTAACAACTTT
>JAHWFO010015425.1:3011526-3102865 GCA_023313115.1 Rhysida immarginata | reverse complement strand
CTATTGAACGATTTTATTTATGTATTTAACGACAAAAAAGCAACAAATATGATAAACAGTCTTCCAGAATACATGAAAAATATTTTTTCGGTTTCCGTCTTTCAAAGTCCGAGATACATTTGCCACAAAAATTGAAAGGAAACAACATCCTAAAGAGAATATAAGAAATATATATCAAAGACAAAATATTACACTCTTCCATAATGGAATCGTTTTAATAAGATAAAGAGATTGAACACAAACAAGAAGAAATTTCATAAAACTACGATATCTTTGTAAAATGCATTTTAGAAATGTATTTATTCTGAAAGACTCAATTTTTTTTATTCTTTCAGAGGCTGGCATCTTTTGGGTTGGCGCTTTAGATGCAGTAATACCAGATGATTGGAGATGGGTCATCAATGCCGAAAAGGTTTCAAAGGATGAAATCACTTGGTGTGACGGCAGCCCGAAAACAGGAATTGAAGGAGGCAAATTAAACTCCATGGTTTACATTAGTGACCAAAAATGCTTTGCAGATGTCGACGGCTCTGATGTACTTTTCAATGGAGAACACGTGCAGTTTATTTGCGAAACTCCGTTGATAATCGCATAGAAGTTAAATTACACGTTAATGTTAAGGTTATTATTCTGTATGTAATTTAATTGGAAGAGATTATAAGAAACTAAACATTTGTACACTGATACACTTTATTCAGTAATTAATGAAAAGCTTTTTTTTCCTTTTTTTTCATTTCTTTGTAAAAAGAGAGCGGTTAAGGCAATTGCAAAATTGTTTAGTAGTAGATAAATAATGCTAATAAAAATACTGAAAATTCTAATAAAAATTCCTGTATGCTAATAAGTTGCATTGGACTTGTTTTATTAAAGGTCGTCTTAAAATGCTGAAGTGTACTGTGGCCTTCCTGATATTTGACAGTTCTCCAAATGACTAAATAAAAATAGCAGAGAAAAGCGCTTTCACAATAGTGTTCATATAACATTATTTCATGCAGCAGAATGCGAAAATATATTTACATATTAGACAAGCTTAAGAAACTTAACTTGAATAAACAGCCTCGACTCAATGCTCTAAAAAGCTACGGTCGACTACAGTCGAGTACGTTCTCGCGAAAGGCAATTTAATGAAATACTGTTCTAAAGACATATGACATCATACTGGATAATTTACAAATTTTTGTATGAAAACCATAAAATTAATCACTGCGAGAAAGATGGTGTTCTATAATCTACATAATATTTCTATCAATAAAAGTAGTAGCGTAGCTAGGGGGGGGGGGGGGTGGGGCCAAAAACCCCAACGGGGGGGGGGGGAGACGAAAAATGAACACCGTGCCCCTAGCGCCATTTACCTCGGTTGCAACTCTTGGAACCTAGTCTACTATTCAACTATAAAGGACAAATAGGTTGTACGCATCTTATAGTTGGCAACTGGGCCTGGAGACTTACAATGTTACTGGAATTATTGCTGAGATAAAGCCATATCAAAGTCTTTATATACAAAGGGTGAACAAATTTCTTTCTATTAGAAATCCTAAAACTTCTAATAGAAGTTTTGTTTAGAAAACCAAACAAAATGAAAATGTACCTGGTAAAAATTAACAGAATAAATTGGCTCTTTAAAATTAAAATATTAAAATATTCGTATTTTCTTGGGAATTTTTGAAAGCGTTTGAATGACTCAGCAAATTAAAGTTCTCTCAATAATATCCTTTTGTTATAAATATTGCAAAAATCCGGAAAAAAAATTAACCACATTGCACATAGTCATTATCATTTTGTAAACACTTAAAATTCCACTTCATATGCTGATAATTACAAACTAAGGAAATTGTTGGCAATTCTTCTCAGAAAGCATTGAGGTTAAATACATAATTTGTTTTACCGTCTTTCGCTTTCCTTATCTCTGCAAATAAAAGAATACTGACAGAAATAATTTAACACATTTTTAATTTATCAACGAGATTAAAAAAAAAACTAGAGCTCCTTTCCCGTTTTTTGAGCATGTTTATTACGATAAAATGTCGATAATGTGAGAAACGTGTAAAATTTCACGTTCAATCCCATCCAGTCTATAATATATTTATTTTATTTATTTTTTTATTTTATTTATTTATTTATTTATTTATTACAGAAACAATTGTCTATCCAGGGCCAGTATGGCCAGATAGCCGACAAGTTAGGTCCCTGGATAGAGAATAAAATTACCAATTGTGATTAAAAAATTAAAATTAATAATAATGAACTAGGTCCAAAAAGTGTACAAACAAAATTCAAATATTGCATGAAAACAAATTAAAAGAAAATACAGGGTTAGTGGGTTAGTATTGTTAGGAGTTATATAAAAAAATTTTTAATCTAAATTTGAAGATGGCGATGTTCGGGGAAAGGCGCAAATCGATAGGTAAGGAAGACCAGAGCTTAATAGCAGCGAATGAAACACTGCGAGATTGGTAGTTCGTTCTTATCAAAGGGATATTTACCAAATGAGCGGAACGTGTAGGATAAGGGTGAAGTTCACTGCGATATTGAATAGGAAGCGGGGAAGAAAGAGATATTTGGCGAGAAATTGCCTTATAAGTAAAGGAAGCTAAATTGCTAATATATAACTGATAGACTGTGGTAATTCCATAGCGATTAAATAATTGAGAGACCGAGGCCGGTTTACGTAATTTGAGAAATGATCTAAGGAATCTTTTTTGAATTCTGAAAAGACGTAATAAATTTAAGTTAGAGGAAGCACCCCAGAAAATTATTCCATAACAAAGTCGTGAGTGTATTAAAGAAAAATATAATAGAAGTTGTATAGTTGGAGGAAGATGATGTAAGCGGGTGAAGAGACCTAGGCATTGATTAAGTGAAGTTGCTAACGCGTTAATATGAAAATCCCAGGAAAGGTTAGCGGATAGGTAAATTTCCAGATATTTGAAAGAAGTAGAAGGAGAAAGTAAGTGGGAATTATAATAGAGCAAGAAGTCATCGGAGGAGCCCTGCTTATTACGCTGTAGAAAGATCATATAAGTAGTCTTATCAAGATTTAAAGTTAATTGGTTAACGAGATTCCACTGATATAACTTAGCGAGGGCCTCGTTCATTATAGCTTGAATAATAGAGATAGAAGTATCTGCGTAAGATATAGTAGCATCATCTGCGTAAAAGATAGAAGAAAGGGATGACATGATAAAGGATAGGTCATTAATTAATAAATAAGTTAAATAAGAGTGGAGAAAGAATTGAGCCTTGAGGCACCCCCTGATTCCGAATGACAGTGGAGGAATAATTGCTAATAGAAAGCGTACAGCGTCGATTAGTGAGAAACCCTGTAAGCCATGCAAGAGGCGGGCCACGTATGTTATAGAAGGAAGCTAGTTTATTAATTAAGAGATGGTGAGGAATTGAATCGAATGCCTTTGAATAGTCTAAAAACACCGATACAACGATTTTGTTTTTAGCCATATTAGAAGTAATATACTCTAAAAGATCATAACATGCGGTCAGGGTACTTCGCTTAGGGGTAAAACCATGCTGCGACGGTAATAATAAGTTATTAGAAAAGATATAATGAGATAAGCGGGAGTAAAATAACTTCTCAAAAATTTTGGCAAAAACAGGGAGGATCGAAATCGGGCGGTAATTAGCAAAATTTTTGGAATCGCCTTTCTTAAAAATAGGAATGATTTTAGCTTATGCATTTAACATTGAGCAATCTTCGTTGATTTCCTTTTTTTTTTGTTCGTCTCTCTCTTAAGTAAATTTTAACATCATCACGTTGCATCTATATATAATATTCAGTTTCTATATTTTAATTTTCAAGAAAAAACAAATATCGGCATTCTCTTTGCTAATTCTAATTGTAGCAAAACAGTCATCACTTTCCCTACCTTTCCACAAAATTAATATATTAATTAATAGGGGAGGCCGTGGCCTGGTGGGCTTTCACTGAAACACAACTCCTGTGAAAGTTAAGCAACATCAGGCACGGCTAGTCACTGGATGGGCGACCATCTGCGATTCACGATCTTCACCATCCACTGCTGTGACCATCATACAGCGGTCGTTAATCCAGGTCCATCCAGGGACCCAACTCGTCGGCCTCAGGCCATACAGGCCCTGGATGGACGTATTGGATTACCGGTACTAATAAAAAAAAAATGAAGCTCTCCTCAACTTTATTTTTAAAAGATAATTTAAGGGAATTCACATGAGTCGTTTAAAAAAAAATGAAATTGATTAAATGAACTAAATACGAAACCGTTATCGTATTCATCTGACTGACGAGAATAATCGAAAGAAACAAAATTTAAGATGATAAAGTCCTTTTTCAGCAGAGCTCAATTTAGTTACTTGAATTTCTTGTGTGATTTTTACAATTTTTAATTTTATACAACTTCTGCATCATTGAAATAAAATAATTGAGTTTCTTAATTAGAAGAGACTTTAAGTAAAATTATCCTCCGATATGTATTTCTAAAATAAATTTTTAAGCAAATTTTTAAAACTTAATCTTTGATATATTTTTTTTATTTTGAATGTTATGCTTAGGGGAACACGTGAATAAAGAGTATCAGCAGCACTCCATAATTAAGGTAATGTTTATTTACAGGATTTAAGTCATTGCGAGATGCACTTATTTCATCATTTATTATCAGAATCTTTTAATCATTTGTAAGATAACTTTTGATGTATGTCTATCTTATTTATTCATATTTCTTGTTTCAACATATCAATTGTTAATCCCTCTATTTATGTTGAATTCACCGGAACGATATTTTGTTTATTTTTTAAGTGCCGATAACTTTCTTGGATTATAAGTGAATTATGAAATAAATGAAACATTAATTTCGATTACTCAACGTTGTTTCTCTGCTTTATCTTTTATAAACCATGTTTGATATTTAACCGCTATCATCGCATTTAGGGAATATAAGTGCTAAATTTATACATAAAGAAGCTGTATGAAATAGTATCGGGTTATAACATAATTATTGCCCGATACAGGTAAGGCAGAAAGTCAAAGAAAAACCAATCTTTCAGATATGTGAAATCAATTGCCGACATTCTCGTAAAACTAGCATCTATGGCACTGATTTTCAGCTAGTGTGCCATCAGTGTTCTTGTGTATGCCGCGAAAATTTAATAAACAAAAAATAACTTTTTTTTTAAGAATTTTAATTATTAACTGTTGATTATAAATTATAATAAGTTGTTTTTTGTCTGTTCATAACTAAATCCTAAAAATATACTATTTTACCTTTAATCATCATAATTTGAGTGTGCCACGGAAGGTTAAGTATAGGTTCAATTGTGCCTCGAGAGATAAAAAGATTGAAAAACGCTGATCTATGGGCAATGTTAAAACTTGGATATCTGGGTTCCACACCAACTCCCGAGACACAGCGTCTAGAAACATGCATTGCCCTCCAAAGACGTGAGACAAGCATTCCCTTCCTATAGTGGATCTTTACGGTTGGAAAATGGGCGAAACAAAAGTCCAAACCTCCATGACGGAACACGCTCATGTGTTTATTGGAAGAATGCAGAAAAACAATATTTTGGAAATCCTCTCTCACCCTGCATATTTAGAACTAGAAGAGTTACCCGGCGTTGCCCGGGTTTATACACTTGCACAAAATTTTCCTTTCATTGTTGGTCATGAGATATATATTGTTGATCCCTGCCTTGTGTTGGTGCATTGCGTGTTGATACCATTGTTGATACCTATTGTTGCAAAAACTTTGTCTTGCATTGTTGGTCATGAGATTTTTCTCATTAATATGCCCTGCCATAACCATGAATATCGATTTTTTATCAATAATTATTATTTTTTCGAAATCTGAGGTAGACAGTGACCTTCCTCATGCTTTGAAGGTCATGTATGCGAAATTTTATCAAGATCGGAATAAAACTGTAGATTTGTATAAAAAACGTACAGACCCACAAACATTCTTCTTTATATATATAGATAGACTAGAAGAGGTACCCGGCGTTGCCCGGGATATTTACACTTGCACAAACTTTTCCTTTCATTGTTAGTCATGAGATATTGATTGTTGGTCCATGCAGAGCGTTTGTGAAATGCGTGTTGATACCATTGTTGATACCTATTGTTGTACAAACTTTGCCTTGCATTGTTGGTCATGAGATATTTCTCATTAATAAGCCTTGCCATAACCATGAATATCGATTTTTTATCGATATTTATTTTTTTTCCGAAATCTGAGGTAGACAGTGACCTTCCTCATGCTTTGAAGGTCATGTATACGAAATTTTATCAAGACCGGAATAAAACTGCAGATTTGTATAAAAAACGTACACACAGACAGACAGACCCACAGACAGACCCACAAACATCCTTCTTTATATATATAGAAGATTTTGAGTTGACTTTACATTTTGCGTGAACAACTACCAAAGACTTGGTCCTATCGGATTTTCACATGATACTGTTTGGGCAACTTTTTGAAGGGCAAACATTTCACTAAACAGGATGCTTTGATTCATGCCGCCAGCGATTTTTTAGATCACTATGGGGTCATCCATAAATTACGTACCGCTTGCGGGGGGGGGGGTGTTTTGGGTAGCGTTACGTAACGCTTCTTTTGAAATTTATTTGAAGGACTAAATTTGGTGAATGACTAAATTTATCAAACAAAAAAAACCAAATGGTAAAAAAATTTTATTTAACCTTTTGCAGCCTGAATTCGTTTATTTTGTTATTCAAAATTTTAAATAAAATTTGGTTTGGTTTGTTTGGTATTAACGTCCTTTTCAACTGCTATGGTCAATTCAGGACGGCGTTATAGGGGCCGCAAATTTTGCCTCGCAAGGGTTCTTTAGCGCGCAGCCGGCAAACGACTACACGGGACCAACGGCTTTACTTCCCTTCCGAAGGAAGTGCGTGATCTCAGGATTTTCCCCCTGAAAAAATCCTCGTCGTGCTCGGGCAGGGTCGAACCCGCGTCCTCGGGCATCAGAGGCGATCACGCAACACCTGAGCCACCGAGGCCGATCCTCGAGGAAGGAACAAGGTCTCCTCACGTAAGGAATGAGGTGCAAGATCTCCTCGAAAAAATTCCATTCTAAATGTATTTTTTCCTTATAAATTGTAAAATAAAACTTCTTGCTTTTTCTCTCCCTCATTACATGAGGAGTCCTTCAACCTCTCCTCGAGAAAACTAGTTATTGGTTTGAGAGTATTTTTAACGGAAATGACGAAACTTTGGCGGGGGAAGCGTCACGTTGCTAAGCAACCTAGGTGCGCGGGATACTTGAATCTATTTTTTAAGTTAGAAATCGCCTTTCATCCCATACGGCTAGTCTCCTGGAAGAGGGAGATGCGAGCTGGAAATCCATCCATCCATCCAGTTAGAAATCGCCGGCTCGGTGGCAGAGAGCGTTGAAGTGCAGGTCTTTCCGCTCTCGTAACCAGCAAGTCGCGGGTTCGAATCCCGCCGAAGAGCAAGGATGTTTGTGTTTGTCTATTTCACCATTATCCTTTCATCCCAAACAGCTAGTCTCCTGGATAAAAGGGGAGATGCAGGCTGAAAATCCATAAATCCATCCAAGTTAGAAATCACAACCAGATGCGAGATTTTGGTTAGCAACCCTTTTGTAAATGTTTTCTCCTGACTGATAACTACAACTGATAACTTTTCTTCTAATGGCCGGAAAAAAGAAAATTTTTCACCGATCGAATATAATTGCTGATGGATTATAATAAGATAATCACTACCAGAACAGTTTATATTGTCTGTAATAATATACAGAAATCTTTTAATAGATTGTGATACGGCCACGATCTCACGATTTCAATTTTTTAATCAAAATTAACTAAAAAAGCATCAACCTAGGGATTGAATAATATTTATGATCCAATAAGATTGAAAATAAAATTGATTATAAAATTGATTGAAACAAAAATTGTCTGAAATGCTCTAACTTCGGTTTACGCGCCGAGCACGTAGGGTTTGCACGTGGCGTTTTATGTACTTGACTTAAAGAACTGGACAAAACGTAAAGGCTTTCAACTGTAAAATTAACAAAGTGAGCATTTTATTGCAGATGCTTTGCTTTATTATCGCTTCTTCCAAAAATATAGTTCTGCCTTATATTTTTAATTTTTTATATTATTATTTTTTTATATTATTTCATTGTACGAACATAATATCTTGTAACCTCCCACCCATCACGGGAAGCCGGATGCCAACCACTACGTCTTTCCGGGGAAGCCTTATACGAGCCGGCCGGCCATCATTTCCCTAACGCCGTTGCCGCTCGCTTGACAACGTTGCGTCGACTGTGGCAACCTTGTCAAGTAGATCGCCATTTTGGAAGCAACCTTAAACATAAAATTTATGTATTTGAAAGAGAGTAACTTATTTTTTCTCAAAAATAGTTTATTTACTGTTACGAAGAAACACAAGGTAATAAGAAGCCGAAAAACGAGGGGAGTTCACCCCCTCCCTTTGTCCCGCGTTCCACTAACGCTGTCGCCGATTTCCCTGGTAACTGATACATGTACAACAATTTCTTTTGCCAGCCGATATTTCTTCTTGAATTGTTCTTGGTCTAAACGCTCCATAGATTAATGCGATCTCACAATCGCATTTATCTGAAGAGATCTGAACGCTGTCGACGACGGCACCGTCTTTCGAAGCGAGCGAGGTCGTCCATTTTGAATTTACTCGCTCTGAGGAGAAATCTCGCCTCACACATTGAAATTTTGACGTAGTGAAGACGGTAAGGACAGATTAGACCTTGAAACTGGATATTCGAGGAACAAACCTTCCTTACCTCAACCTTAAATCTGAAGCTTGATACCACCCTTAGTTATTAGAGTAAACTTTAGAACAGTATTCCCCTAATTTTTTCGCAAGATACCAGCCGGCTCGGTTGCATTCATATTACCATATTCGCTTAATATGTAAGCTATTTATCTCATTTTTAAAAATTAGTTATTGAGAAATTCGAAAACATCTGCTACGGTGGCCATGTTATAGAATAATGGCCGCCCGTAACTGATAAATTTTCGTGAATGCGTGAATGCAACTGGGCTACCCGATATCGGCCGTCACACTTACTGCATTAAATATCACTTGTGACTCAGCTTTCGAACAGTCTGAATATGCATTTGCTGTTAAATTGTAGTTCCGAAACTACATTCTTCAGTAAAACGCTGCATAGATACACTAAAATCAAGTTTCTGCAATAATTCCACGTTATAGCTAACGATAAACGCTTCCTCTTTTTTCTCACTGTTTCTCTTCTTCAGTTCTATTTGACATTTGCACATAAAGTCAACCTAAAATCCACTTAAAAAAAATGCGCACAGTTCTTTAACTTTCCAAAATCCGAAAAAATTCCAAAAACCAAAGCACATCTCCCCCCAAGATTTCCCATTATAAGAGATTATACGCTGCATTATAATTTATGATATCCCAACATACTGTATTTGTCTTAAACGACCATAATTGACCTTCTCTATGGAGATTTTGATAAATAACATTAAAAGGTAACCGAAACATAAGAAGACTGTTTTTTTGGTTGTTGTTTTTTTTTTTTTAACAATGAACATTCCTTGTGAAACTTCTTAAAACAAATCTTTTTATCATTTAGAGACATATATATATATACAGGGTGATTCTAAAAGGTCGTGCCAAAATGAAAAGGCAGGTAGAGGATGAAATTCTGAGCAAAAACGTCTAGTCGCGTTTTTGATCTGAGGCTCCGTTAAAAAGTTACAGCGCTTTAAAGTTTCGTGACGTCACTTCCGGAAATCTATCTTGGTACAGACCAGAGACAAATGAAGAAAGAGACTGGCAGTGACCTCCCCTCTAGTGGTGCCTTCGCGCCGCCATTATGGGATTGGCAAGAAACGCTGATCGCGGGAGACAATGCATGTGAATCAATCGCAAACAATTATTTTTTATAATATCTACCTAAGATATCTGGATGAATTTATTATGGAACCACCAGAAAAACTTGCTCTATTAAACAAAAAATAATTATTCAAATCAGCCCATCCGATAAAAAGTTATTTGGTGATAAATAAAGTTATTCTTAAATATAAATTAAAATAAAAATAGTTTAAATAGAAAAGGAGGAAGAGATTATATTAAACAATTAACTAGGAAAATTCTCCTTTATAAATTATAACTTGAAAGTTAATAAAATAAAATATACACTTCACTAATATAATTATAATCCAAATTATTGTTGATTTGTGCGAGATGTACAAATTATAATTTCCCTTTCTAATAACTAACTAGAGACCACATTCTCATACATATTGGTCATATCATTTTTTTTAAAAGATCCAATACTTCGGTTCACAAGTAAATATATTAGTAGTTAATTGATTATTTTATTGAACTGAGAATTATTTCTTCCTTTTCGTTTTTGTTTAAAAAAAAAAAACAATTTAAGTACCTTTTTAAAAGTATGTTACGTTACCAGATTTTCTTTTAATTTAAAATTTTAAAATATTTTAAAATCAATTAGCTAATATTTGATAAATTATGTTAGGTTTGTTTATTGATAGCAATTAAACTTTTAAATGTCCTTCTAGTTTAAATGTCTTGCCTTTACAAATATTCCATTATAGTATTATCAGATTAACAAAAATTAAAATTTCATTTTTTTATTAACTTAAAACAATTTTGTTATACAGCTTTTAAATTTTTTTTTTAAAGTATAAACATCTAACTGACATTTCAGTAAACATAGGTATAGTAATTTTTATTGTGATGAATACATTAAAAAAACAAACAACTGCCACTCAAGAAATAAGCACCAGGCTCAAACACCCGTGTATAATAGCTATTTCAAAGCTAAACGAAAAATTAGAAAGTGAAACATTTGCACTGTAGATTTCCAAAGGATGACAAATTGATTGGCATAAAAATTTACCAGGTTAAAATTGAGTGCAGGGCACAAAACATTAATTCATGTATAAACCTGATGAATATAATCATGAATCCATACAAGATGATGCGTCTCACTATTATCCAATCCCTGATATTAAAATCTTGTCAAAATATTGTGATTTGGTTGTAGAATATACTGCAGGATTTGTTTCTAGGTCTGTAATTAAATCTATAATCTGCATTCAATATAAAGAAGCGTTGAAATAGCAATGTCAGAGCTAACACAACCTTAATTTCATTGTGAAAAAAAATAAAGAGTCCTTATCACACCATCGAAAGATATAGTAAACCTGTGCAAAATTTCAGAAAAATCATAAGGAGTGAATTTGAATACGCCTATCAAAATTCAAAAAAAAACATTACATTTTATAATCGAAAACAAAATTCATATTTTCACTAATTTAACTCACGATTCATTTGAAATGAGTCCTTCTGACGATCATGTGCTTCGATACTTATTAGACTTAATGTTATCACATACTGTAATATTCGATATCAACATGAAACCAAGCGGCTGACAGAAAATATAAGTGGAGAAAATATACGCAGTGTCTTATCACGACTTATTATATTTAAAAACCAATAAAGAATAAATCAATTTAAATATTTTGTGTAACTGAAGCTATTTTCGAAACTCCACTGGTAATGCTGTATGAAGAGGCTTCAAATTTACTTTTTATTTAGCAATACAAATGAAATTCTTTATTAGGGGTATTAAAAACTGATTAAGTTACAAGAATCAACCTTTTTAATAATAAAAATCAGTTAAGACTGAAAAAATAAATTCATCCTTCCTCTAGTTTCATTTACTTTCACCATGGATGAAGAAATAATTTTGCTTCTTCATTTTTCTTCATCTATGCTTTCACTTGTCTCTGGCTAAGCCTCCATTATTACAATAACGATAGGAGTTGCGAGTTGTAGGTGCTCTTTTAAAAATTCGTAAGGGATTGAATCAGCTATTGAAAGTCATTAAAAGTATGCGTTATCGTTAGTTAATGCAATAAAGTTTATTTTAAAAAATCAGTAAACAGGTTATGCTTACTAATACCTTCTGAAATCATCTACAAAAACAGCTGAAATTACATTGAGAACATAGGTTTTTGCCTCTCACAACAGGGCGACTGCTGCACTTCCGGTGGCACTAATAGCGCTCAGCGAAATGAATAGGGCACTGCCAGTCTCTTACTTTCATTTGTCTCTGGTACAGACGCTGAAATCTATCTTTAAAGTACTCATTACTTATTATTATTACTCATAAAATACGATGTTTCTTCAACAACTGAATAAAAATTTTATTTGCTTCTGTAATTTTGCTACAATTTCTAATAAAACAAACTGAGCATAATACGGTTTTTGAAAAAGCAGGAGGGGGGTCTCAACATGCATTAAAAAAGGGGAATGGGGGAGCTAAAAATGAGCCAATTTTGCTTTACGTAATTTATGAACGACCCCTATAATGCTACCACCTGCCATCGGGGCATTTTTGTACTGAAATCAAGTCGGGCAAAGTACACTATCTATCCAAAAGTATCCGGACACTTTCGATTTTAGACGTTTTGTCGAATATCTAGAAAAATACTTGACGAATCATTCTGAAACTTCAGGGATGTAGAGAGGATGTTATACCTCATACATTACATCTGTGTTCATTTGTATGAGAATAACACGTATATTCATGGAGATATAAAGGTTCCTTTAAAAAATAAAAAATGTTTTCGTAAATTTTTTGTTTATAAAATGCAGGGTTTTCAATTCAATTCAATGCCATTTTCAGGAAAGATGACAAACTACAGTAGAGACAAAAATCTGCAATCAGAATAAAAAAATATTAAATATTTGATGAAATATGAGCATTTTTATTTGAAAAAATGGAAGGAAAAATTCCACGACCTGGATTCGAAGCAGGAACACGAGTATCACGCTCGTTGCCTCTACCAAAGGGGCTATCTTGACTACTTGTAGTCTTTATGGACACTTGAAGACAGCCTTGCTGTACCGATAGCCCAATTGATAGAGGCAACGAGCGTGATACTCGTAGTTCCTGATTCGAATCCAGGTCGTGGAATTTTTCCTTCCATTTTTTAAAACAATATCACTACCTTATCCTTGGAGTATTATCTCCAGTTTACATTTATTAATTTCTTATGAGCATATTTACTAAACAATGCTTAACTGCGCATGTGCAAGCGTTAGCAAAATGTCTTCTGCATAATTTATTAGCCAAATGTATAGAGCTACTCGTATATCGAGTAAATGTATAGACCCAAGTAAATATCGTGAAATTTCAGAAGGATATCGTCGATAGAATGAGTTGAATTTCGGTTTCTCTCAAAAATAAATATAACGCTAAGGGGTTTTCTCCAAATTTTTGTTTTTGGACTGGACACCAGTATCAACTTCTTTTCCTTAACCTGATATGAAATCAACATGAGGTATTTATGCCTTCATATCAGCATAAAAAGTTGTTACTAGTGTCCGGTCCAAAAATAATAATTTGGAGGAAACCACTTGTTTTGTTTATTTTTGAGAGCAACCGAAATTCAACTCATTCTACGGAGGTTGCCCCGGTTAAGCTCGGTCGACTTTGGGCCATTCCCATTTCTGTGGGTGATAAGACAGTTAAACTCACCTGCGTGTTCCGTGTACGTTTGCGGTTTGAGTCTATGAATACATAATCAGAATTTCAATATATTCAATAATGGCGTCTAAAACTGCGATTTATGGCAAGGGTAGATCACTGGACTTTCCGATGCCAAGTATAGTCAATCAATGATAGTGGAAGCATGTAAAAAAAAAGGGTCTGTCCAACAGCAAGTCGTGTGTGGGTCGTATTATCCAATTACACAAAAATGGATTCCCAGCTGAAGCCCAAGCTTCAAAAAAACTGACCCGGAAGCGAGCGCAGCCCAGTCGCACCTCAGTTACCATAAAACGTTTCAGGGAGCAGTCACAAAGAAAACCCCCATACCCAAAGGAGCATTGCCAGCCACGTAGGGACATCCAAAGGCACCGTCTGGCGCATCATCCACAACAAACTAGCATTAGAACGGTGTCATAAAGCAAGAAGACACGCATTGAAAGAAGGGCACATTAGGGAGAGGTTCACCAACGCCGGAAAACTGTACGAGCGCTACCTGGCGGGAGATAAATGGCAGTGGGTGGTTACCCTAGATGAAACTTGGATACACCTGCATGACGCCAGCAAACCGCGTGCAATTTATTACCGCGAAAAAGGTTCAAAGGGTAGGTCAAACTTCATTCAAGAAAACAAGGAAAAGTTTGCAAGGGGCTTCATGGTGGTAGCCGGATATTGTGCTCGTGAGGCATTGAAGATCTTCCGGGTTCACAATAATGCCAAGGTCAACGCAGCATATTTCCAGGACAATATCATAGACCCCATTTACGACGAAGAGATTCCTCGCCTGTACGGGAATGACAAGTCCAAGGTATGGATCCATATGGACAAGGCATCCAGTCACACGGCAAAGTCTTCCTTGGCCTACTACCGTCGGAAAGAGGCTGACACAGGTGTTCGTGTCATACTTTTTAGTGTTGTCCCTGTGAAGTCACCGGATGCCTCACTAATGGCTTTCTGCGGCTTTGGTCTTTTAAAAAGAGGTCTTGTTTCCAGGCGCCCCACCACTGTTGAAATCCTTTGGAAAGTGTGTCAGGAGGTGTGGGCTAACATTCCACGTCTGGTGCTGCACGTAAACTTCTGCAATGGAAACTGCAATGCAGAGCGATAGTCTATAACCGGGGCCATAACATAGAGCACAATAGATAGTGGATTGGTTTGGTTTGGTTTGTTTGGTATTAACGTCCTTTTCAACTGCCATGGTCATTTCAGGACAGCGTTATAGGGGCCGCAAATTTTGCCTCGCAAGGGTTCTTTAACGTACAGCCGGCAAACGACTACAGGGGACCAACGGCTTTACTTCCCTTCCGAAAGAAGTGCCTGATCTCAGGATTTTCCCCCTGAAAAAATCCTCGTCGTCCTCGGCCGGGGTCGAACCCGCGTCTTCGGGCATCAGAGACAGATGGTGGAGGAAGGGATTTACGTCGTAAAAAATGACACCAAAGGTCGACCGAGCTTAACTGGGGTAACCCTCTGTATCGACGATATCTTTCTGAATTTTCACAATATTTACTTGGGCTTTTTATACGAGTAGCTCTGTACATTTGACTAATAAATTATGCAGAATATATTTTGGTAACGCTTACGCATGCGCAGTTAAACACTATTTAGTAAAAGTGTTCATATTTAATCAAATATTTAATATTTTTATATTCTGATTGCAGGGTTTTGTCTCTACTGTAGTTTGTCATCTTTCCTGAAAATGGCATTGAATTGAGTTGAAAACCCTGCGTCGTTTTATAAAAAAAAAAATTTACGAAAATATTTTTCTATTTTTTAAAGGAACCTTTATATCTCCATGAATATACATGCTATTCTCATACAAAAGAACACAGATAAGTAAAAGAACCCACATAATCATATGCTACAGCTACAAAACATTTCAAGCATTATTTTTACAGAGTGATCCTAAACATTAGTTCTTTTGTTCATTTTGTTGCTGGTCCCCTATTTGCCTTCGGGAGAAAACTTTCGCTGAAATATATGAAGTGTAACATCCTCTCTACATCCCTGAAGTTTCAGAATAATTCGTCAAATATTTTTCTAGATATTCAACAAAACGTCTAAAATCGAAAGTGTCCGGATACTTTTGGATAGATAGTGTATATTGCTGCCGACGGGAGATACTTTCTAAATAAAATATATTTCTTCGTCTGTTACCACTCGTTTCTTATTTGCGTCAGATTCGATCAATAATTAGGAAATGATTATACAGGGTGTATTTGAAACCCTGTCACAAACTTGTAGGAGAGATAGTATGGATGATTCTTAGCAAAAAAGTTCATATGAACATGGGTCCGAATTTGAACGATAACTGAGATATGAACAGAAATAAAAATGCCGCCACTAAGATCAACAAGTTAATAACTCACTTTCTACAAAATCTAGGATGATGAAACTTGGAAAACTAATAGGGTACATAAAATTGTGTTTACCGTTAAAATTTGATCGAATTCCAACGAGTAGTTTTCGAGTTACTAGTCAACATCGTAACACCTGGTGGTTAGTACTCACATGTGAGCATGTGTTACAATGTTGAGTGCGTAACTCGGAAACTACTGTTGGAATTCGTTCAAATTTTAACGCTATGCACAGTTTGATGTATCCCATTATTTTTCCAAGTTTCATCATCCTAGATTTTGTAAAAAGTGAGTTATTAACTTGTTGATCTTAATGGCAGCATTTTTATTTCTGTTCATATCTCAGTTAGTGTTCAAATTCGACCCATGTTCATATGAACGTTTTTGCTTAGAATCATCCATACTATCTCCCCTAAAAGTTTGTTACAGGGTTTCAGATACACCATGTATAGTTAGAATGGCCAATTTATTATTACTACCACATCAGCACTTCGTTGAGTCACCTTTTGCCTTTAATACTGAGCCGAGTCTTCTTGCATGTATTACACGAGATGTTGATAGGTGGTTTGTAGAATCTGAGACCATGTTTGGTGAATAGCTAGTATGAATAGCACTTTCCAGATGTGTGAGATTTGATGGTCGTGAATCCAATTGTCTGATAGCTTTTTCCACGTTATCCTATAATTGAAATCTCACACATCTGGAAATGTGATTGAAATCAATCCTGTACAATATGGGCACTAGATAAGTAAAAGAAGCCTCATAATCTGATGTTGAACAAATTAACTACTGGAAAATTTTTCTATCTATTATAATTGAAGAGCATTTAATGTATACAGAATCTTACACTGCAGATAAATCACGGTCATTTTTAAAAATTCTTTTATTACTGTATCTATCTTATAGCCCCTGAAGATGGCTTCGATATGAAAAATGATCATGGGCTATAATTCTATGTAATTTATAAATATTGCTTAATGTTTCAACTTGTTTTTTTATCCCGCCATATACCATCCTGTTAAAATGCTGTTTTTTTAAATTCAAATATGAAGTGGAGGGTCACAACTCTGGAAACCACTGTTATATACTGTGATATTTTCATTTTTCTTACTGCTTCAGTCATTTCATTATTTCTCCTCAGAGCTGGAATTAAGGAACGGTAAACGGGTAAATTGCCCAGGGCCCCCTCAGTGCCAAATCCGGCCCTGTTTCTCCTGTAAACCTAAATTACTCCTCAATATAGAAAATGGCCTGATGATTCAGATCACATTTTCGATATAGAGAGTAAATGAAATTTAGGAGCTCTGTAGGACATTTAGGTTAGTGTGAAAGTTGCAAAGTGCGAATCAGAAAGTTTCTTCTGTACTGACTCCATCATTATTTCAGGTCTCCTCCATTAAAGATATTTTTAGATGGCGTCTCCATCTATTGGCAAGTCTTTATATAAGCGGATGAGACGAAAAGTTTATGACAAGTTCATTACAAATACAGCGAATTTATTTGTTTTTTTCTTTCCTTTCATTTGTTTATATGAAGGGAAAGAAAGAGAAAATATATATAAAAAATTTTCATATCAAAAAATCAACTGACGTAAATTGAACCTGTTAAAGACAGTAAAAGTTGAATATTTAACTTTTTCATAAGTGATAGGAAAAGAATAAATAAAGAGCAATTTTTATATGTTGATTATTTTAATGTTTATTAAGAGAAAAAATTTGAACTATTAATCGATTTTTCATAGAAAATTTGTCAACCGTCATATTGGTATTCTTAAGTGGTTTCTAATATTTTCTGCTATTTAAAGATAAAAGTACATTGTCGTTAAATTAAACATATTTTAAGTACAAAAGCATATCTTCCCATTCAGAGAAGAGTAAATTGCTCCTGGAAGTTAATCACATGATAAATGGAATAATAATAAAAATAGACAATCCAAATGGTAAACACCAATAGGAAAGCGTTGATGGGAGATATTCAATGACTGAACCTGTCTCAGCGATAAACTCTCATCGATAAGATTGATAATAAAAGGGGAAAGTGTTCGGTTTATCTCAACAATATAAATCGAAGCTGTTTTGAATAGAACAAGATATTAAAAAATGGCTTTCTGCAAAGGTAAATATTAATGATACTAAATAGAATAATTACCTTAAGGCTGTGGATGGAAAGACTATGAATGTACTTTTCTAACAAGAGCGGGGTTCCCGGCCGCTACGCGATCAGTTTTCAGCATGACCTTTCAGAAGTGTACATTCATTTGTACTAAAACCTTTGGGGAAAGTGTTCTTTTTTTGTATTTCCTATTCATGAATATTAATGAGTTTGATGATTGAAACAATAATAAAGAGTTTAAGGAAAAAATTATTTATGAATATTTTGATATATATAAATAAGTTGATTTGTCTAGTTTTCATTTTGATGAAATTTTATATTTTGAAAATATATCTTTCATTTCATTTTATTAGAAATTTTGAATTTAAAAAAAATTATTATATATTTATAGTGTGCGCCCTTCTTTTATTGGTGGTCTTAATCGACCAGTCCTTAGCTATGTGCCCGAGAGGTTTTACGGCTGTTGGCACTACTTGCTACCGGCTTAGCCACAAGGGCAGAAACTGGAACGAGGCCTGGAAGGACTGCGCCTCTCACAAAGGATTCTTGGCAGAGTTTTCAGAAACGAACAAGATGACCGATCTCGTCTACTTCCTCGGAACGACCGATGGTGAGTTAATCATGAATAATAAGGTAGAGATAAAGGAACGCAATATTGTTTAAAATGGCGACGCGTTTCGGATTAATCGCCATCTACAGATTCTGTTGTACAGGCCGATTAACAAGATTAGAATTTGTGTAGAACTCAATCGATAAAGATTGAGAGAAAAAGTCAATAACGTTTTTAACACATGGCTTAAAGGCTAATGATGATCAGGTTTTGATTGAGTATAAAATTAAATATTATTCTGGATGATATTAACGAGTTTCAAATATTATTCATTATTTATTATCAGCAATACTAAAGCAAATGTTATCAATGGTTCTGAGTTAATTAAAGCGAACAATTTTGAAAGAAATAATTCAGATTATTACAAACCTGGAGATCTCTTATTTTGGAAATTTTTAAACATTAATGTGTTCGTCATTAATATTTTACTAAAATTAATTATTAATTAGCGTCGATTATTAAACATATTAACATTTCATTAAATTCAGAGCAAATGGAATTTTTTTATGAATTCTGCTTAAGAGTCATAAATATGATGATGCGTCGCATAATCCACCAGGATAACTGCGGATGCTTAGATAAGCGTGATCTTACAAGGGAATTAAGAGACCTTGAGAATGGCGGATGACAATGAAATTTGGTACGTAAGTAAAGCACATCAAAGGAAGTGTGCTACAAAAACGTGAGGTGCAGCTGGCATGTAGTTCACAAGTTATAGCATATAATTCACAAGTTCACAAGGCAGCAGCTTACTTGATTTTCGGCCGCGCTTACACCTTTCTTACGCTAGAGTGCTTGTGCTCACCAGTTCCAGGTCAAAGGACATGATAATCTTACGCTATTTCTTCCTTCCTCCGAGCCTTCAACGGTCAAACTAAAAATAGATGTAACGTGTGTTTACAACAGTTACTGGCGCTCAAACTGCGCATGAGCAGCCCCTCCCCTTCCTACATCTACTTATCTACAGGGTGTTAATAAATATACAGGACAGTACTGCTGGGTAGCCTATCCTCTCGCTTCATAAAATGATAATTGGGAAATTTTATTTTGTTAACCCATTTACGCCGAAATTGGTAAAAATGGAAATTGAGACATCATATCTTAAGTTTATATTCTGTAGCATGTAAAGACATAAAAAATAATTTACAAAGACATAAAAAATTACATCTATGGACGACAAAATATAATTTCCTAATTTATAATAAAATCTAAATTTGGAATCGCTAGGGAACGGGCCAGGAACTGTTTTCTTGTTAAGTGAATTAAAAGTAAAAATTAAAAATTAAAATTCATATTGTCACCTTTTAAACAAGTGCCGAGTCAACAATGAAATCAGTTTCTGCGGGGTGTGAAAATTATTGCCAGGACAGTGAACTTGAGATTACTTGGACTGTTAGAAGCTTTGTTATTTAGTAATCTTTTAAATTTTATTTGTTTTAAGTCCCTTTTTAATTATATTCTTGTAATAATATTTTATGTCTTTGTAAATTATCTTTTATGTCTTTACATGCTACAGAGTATAAATTTAAGATGTGAAGCCTCAATTTCCATTTTTACCAATTTCGGCGTAAATGGGTTAACAAAATAAAATTTCCCAAGGCCATAAATTTTCCATTTTATGAAGCGGCCCCTGCAGTGTTGGGCATTAGTCGATTAAACGATTACATGATTACACTAATCGATTACATTTGTAATCAAAACATTTAATCTTGTAAATAAAACATTAATTTAGTCGACTAAAAGAATTAATCATCAATCTCGATTAAAAGAATTAATTGCAAATCGTTAATTTTTTTAAAATAATCGATTACAATTTTAATCAAAACATTAAACCGTGATTAATTTAATCGACTAATGAGATTAATCAACAATCTCGATTGAAAGAGTTAATCGTCAATTTTTAGTTTTTAATCGAACTTGCTTATTTTGATACTTGGGCAATTGAAATTGAAATGTGAACTTATGAATGCATTGAACAACAGGTAATCATGGCAATGCTACGTATAAAATATTTATATGTCAACATGTCAATCGTTAAATTCGGAAAATATCAGGTATCGTGAAAACTTAAACTAACAAGAATATAACTCGTAAAACGATTTTCAAATATGGTGAAAAGAAGAATATAAAAATTTGTTGTTTAATATTACAGTCATATTTTATATACAGTAATGGCGAAAACTGCATGTAAATTTACGTATTCGATTGCAGCGTTCACACAAATCTTTCCAAACACGCGCGAAATGAGAAATGAAATGCTCGCACGTCTAAATGTTTTAAACTACTGCGCCTATGTTCTTTCCACTGCTAGAGCCATTCATCCCTTTTTAATCAAAGTTACCATAATCGTTAGGAGAGAAATGTCATTGTCGCAAAGCATTGTCGGAAAAAATCTTGTAAGCATTCCAAGGAGCTCCACCTGTGACGCAGATGTAAATTTAAATTTGAGTATTTCACTTTTACGTGCAGTTATTTTAAATAAACAATGGAAATACCTTTGATTCTACCCACACACATATCATTTATAAATATAGGCCTAACTTTAATTAGCCATTTTTAACAAAAGGCCCAACATACTTTGCCATTTTTAACAATAGGCCTAACATTATTTAGTCATTTTTAAATAATCGGCCCCGGTGGCTCAGGGGTTGCGTGATCGCCTCTGATGCCCGAGGACGCGGATTCGACCCCAGCCGAGGACGACGAGGATTTTTCCAGGGGAAAAATCCTGAGATCAGGCACTTCCTTCGGAAGAGAAGTAAAGCCGTTGGTCCCGTGCAGTCGTTTGCCGGCTGCACGTTAAAGAACCCTTGCGAGGCAAAATTTGCGGTCCCTATAACGCCGTCCTGAAATGACCACAGCAGTTGAAAAGGACGTTAATACCAAACAAACCAAACCAAACCATTTTTAAATATAGGCCTAACAATAATTAGCCAATTTAAACAATAGACTTAACAGAAATTAACCATTTTTAACAATAGGCCTAACATTATTTAGTCTTTTTAACTATAGGTCTAACATTAATTAGCCATTTTTAAGTATAGGCCTAACATTATTTAGTCATTTTTAACTATAGGGCTAACATTATTTAGTCATTTCAACTATAGGCCTAACATTAATTAGTCATTTTTAACTATAGGCAGGGCCGTTATGTTATCTCGGGGGGGGGGGGGTCGATTTTCAAAAATTCCGGACTTTTTTTCAAAAATTCTACTGAGTCGGACCTTTTTTCAAAAATTTCACTGAATCGGACCTTTTTCCATAATGGGTTGGTCGTCGACCCCCCTCGACCCCCCCCCCTCCCCCCTGGCTACGGGCCTGATAGGCCAAACATTATTTAGCCATTGAAAAGTAGGCCTAACATTAATTATCCAATTTTAACAATAGGCCCAACATTATTTAGTCATTTTTAACTATATGCTTATCATTAATTAGCCATTTTAAACTATAGGCCTAATAATAATTAGCCATTTTTAACATTAATTAACCACATTTAACAATAGGCCTAACAGCACTGAATTTTAAAACGAAATGAGCAGGTGCATCGACAAAGCTTCATATGGGGCACGTGCTCTAAGCTGCCATCAACAATGCTTAAATGATAAACAACTGCAACGCTGTATTCACTTATGACTCGTCATTACGATTCGATTGATATATTACATGCCCTAAGTTCATATTCTTAACATTAGTGCACGTGCTTGAAGGGGTCCACGAGAGCTCATCAAAAGTTGATATATCGCAGTTAAGTTCTTCCATTTTCACGTTATCGTGCAAACGATGGCTGGCCGGACACATAAAGGTACTGATTAAGCATGTATTTTATATACGGTATAGCTTTAGCTAAAACTCGTAATAAAGGGTCATTAAAGTACTTTTTGGGGGTCATTTTTAACCTAACCTAACCTAACCTAACCTAACCTACCCCCCCCCCCCATTAAACTCGAAAATCGAAAAGAATGTCATATTCGTCTTGTGCTCGTCATTCCCGTTCAAATGACATATTACATGCATTATATTGCCAATAAAAAAATTTAATGGGGGGTGGGTCTCAATAGTCATGTGACTGTTAGACCGATTTCAATCGCAAACTAATCAGGCAGGTGAGCTCAGGAAGGGTTTCTATCAAAGAGTGAAAGCAGAATTTGAAAAAGTTAAAGCATTCTCGAGTAATCGTCGGACAGACAGACACACAAACAGAGCGAAACTAATATATGCTTTTCAGCATATAATAAATGAATTTTACTTATCAACTCTTCTGCATAGGTAGGCAAGCAGAAATAAGTTCAAATTATTTCGAATACTTTTTCACTGTAGATCAGAGTTATTGTAGGCTATGAACTGCTCATCAAGCGATAAAATAAATTTTTTATGCAATTTCTAGCGATTAGTCTTTCCTTCGATTAAATTATAACTTAATCATTAATCGTAACGAACTCCTGGCGGAGATTAACAATTAAAAAAGAAACGTTTAATCGTGATTAACAATTGAATATTATTAATCATAATCATCAATCGTTACTTTGATTGTATATTGCCCAACCTCTGTAATCGCGACTAACTCCAGACGATTTACAAAAACAACTTTTAATCTTGATTAACGATTGATGATTTTTATCATAATCATTAATCGTCAGTTTGATTGAATTTCGCCCAACACTGGGCCCCTGAAGCGAGAGGATATGCTATCCAGTAGTACTGTCCTGTATATTTTTACAACATCTTATTTCTTCTCTGTGCATCTACTCACACAAAATTTGAGCACCATCTGCCTGTAACAAGGTCAAATAGCTTCCTTTTTAGATTACAAAGATATTCAAATACCCATTATTCTGCAAGCGACCATAGCAAATGGTTCATTAATTCAATCATTCGATCCCAATCATGTGTTATGCGTATCCCAATTCATTTGTTAATTTGCTGTCAGCATTCAATTTGTTTGCCAGTCGGAAAACCGTTTTCTGAGGCTCAAGGATTGTTTAGTCGCCGAAGATTATCATTTCTCTTTCAAGGTATCAGTCGTATTTTTCTCCGTAATCCCGTGTGCGACAAACAATTTGACGCAAAAAAAGCATAAAAAATGCTTAATCCAAGAGCAGCGGGCAATAGCTGAGCAGATAGAAGATTAATATTTAAGTTATAATTATTGAAAAAGTTAAATTTTCTTTCAAACTAAATTATGTTTATGATTGTACTACGCTTAACGATACGTTATGTAACAGAAAATTTACTTTCTAATTTATATCCTCTATAATACATTCAGAAAGGCAGTACAGCAGCTTTTCAAGAAAAATTATGCAAAATTCAAAATCATTATTTAATGCCTTCGCTAGTATAATTTACAATGCCTACGCGATTTCTCCAAACTCATCTTCTCCATATATCATATACCTTGCACAGGATGATCCAATTGTTGCTTACCCGTATAAATATGTAATAAATTTTTGTAAAAAAAACTTAACGTCAAGACAAAGGATGTCCCAAAATGAACTGACATTTTGAATTTGCCGCCATTTTTTTCTTGGTACAACCAGAGTAGAGATTTTTATATGCTGTCATTATGAAACATTGAAATTAAATTATGCAAAACTACACAATCGAACAACGCGTAGAAATTGTAAAAAATTCACTTCAAAAGTGGTAAAAATTTTACGAAAATGGTTCGTAGCGAGATGATGTGAATTGGCCGCCAAGATCATGTGACTTGACACCGTTAGACCTCTTTCTTTAGGTTTATCTTAAGAATAAAGTGTAAGGTATGTTTCAAAATGATGTGGCCACACGGTTTTCTTGGAAGAAACCATATAGAAGAAAGCAGTAATTGAGTTGTTATATTATTAATTGACAGAATATGGTCAAACAAGTGGTTAATGTCGGGTATAACTTAGTGGTCGGATATGAATATACATTTATTTTAAAAAAAATATTAGATTGACGCAGAATAAGTGTTTCAAAAAGATATGGCCATACTACTTTAGACCGATATGCAAATATCACTTTCCTCTCCGATGGTTATGGAAGATTCCGGAAGAAGTTCCACTAGAAATAAATAGGCTGGGAGGGCTGACAGAATTTAGTTATTATGAAATCGGATACGCGAGGAGTGAATTCATAAATGTCAACGAATGGGTAACAGGAAAGCGTTGACAGAAATGGGTCGAAATTACAGCGTATAAAGTAAAAAAAAATGGTAGATCTCATAGAGCAATAGATAATTTTTTAAAGCTTAGACCATTGTATGGTATGAAAAAGTCGAGTGGGAGACCGAGAAAGCTTACAAAAAGAAAGGAAAGAGCAGCGATAAGGAAAATTTCTGGGGGTGGAACAAGTCTCTCGCAGCTTGACCGAGATCCCGACATCAACGTCAGCAAGGCCACTTTGTCCAAGATTATAAGGCGAAGTCAGTTCCTAAAATACAAAAAGATGAAAACGCAACCTCGTATGACGAAGATGCATAAAGCTGGAATGGCAAAGGAGCATGTTAGTTGAAAGAAAGAATAGCCTCGTGTTCTGTTTGGTAACGGAAAAAAATTCAATTTTGACGATCCTGGTAGAAATGCTTACTACTGGAACGACGTACTAAAGAAGAAAAAAGTATTTCTCTAAACGACAGTAGAGCGGAGGATCACTAATTGTCTGGGGCGCTTTTAGATATAATGGCAAAGTCAACCTCGCGTTCCCCAGCGGTCGAATGAAGGCAGTTGACTACCAACAGCTCCTGGACACATACCTAACACTATTTGAAAAGGCTCTAGGTGGACCTTTCTGGATTTCTCAGCAAGACATCGCCAGTATACACTCTTCTAAGTTTAATTATGAATGGTTTCTAGCGAACAGAGTGCACGTTATGGATTGGTATGCTGTGTCTCCGGACCTCAACCCTATGGAAAATCTTTGGGGTACTTTAGTTAGGGTAGTTTATGCTAATAGGAAGCAGTACCAGAGCGTCGCTGAACTAAAGGATGCCATAATATCAGCTGGGGAAGAAATTCATTTGTCAGTGCTTCAAACGTTAGTTCGCAGAATGCACATCAATTCGGTGAAGAAGGGGGAATTTATTAGGGGTTAAAGTATGGTGGCTATATCGTTTTGAAATTTTGCATCTCTTAAGAATGTTTTTGTTTTTCCAAAAATCTCAATATGAGATTTGCGTCATATCCCTTGCTATCCATATGTTTTAGCATGTCCTGTCAAATAAAAATTACAACAATCACTGTTTCCATTTGTTATCCTTTTGCATTAATGACAACCAGTGTATCCACATCATTTTGAAACACACCTTACGTCAATAAACCACAAATTATTGAGGACTTCAAAGATGAAAATCGACACAACATTGCCGAAATCTCCCAGCAACATTTTATGTCAACATATGGAAAATTTCTTCAAAAGTTTGAATTTGTGCTACTAAGGTCGGGGCGGTCATTTGTCAGGTGTTTTGTATCACACATAATCTCCATGTTTTTACTTTTTAATAAAGCAAAAATATTATAAATTTTCCAATGAAAAATGCATTTTATTAAAAAATTAAAATGTCAGCTCATTTTGGGACACCCTTTATTTACGGTGTACCGATAACGCAGGTTTGCGATAGTTTTATTGTCGAAAACTATCGGATTTTTATTAATCCGAATATGCTGATTTTAAAGCCCATTAGCTC
Source organism: Rhysida immarginata (assembly GCA_023313115.1). Lineage (NCBI taxonomy): Eukaryota > Metazoa > Arthropoda > Chilopoda > Scolopendromorpha > Scolopendridae > Rhysida > Rhysida immarginata. Next base: position 3,076,560 of record JAHWFO010015425.1, on the reverse strand, counting down.
GCTGTCACATAAGGATTGTTTGCTAAACGACATGCTCACTTTTGTTTTATTACATTGAACAGTATTACACAGTCCTACGATGCCAGCAATATTTACTAATTTCAACATGTCGATTTCAAATTTGAAAAACATTATGCGCTATCACGTAAGATTTGTTTGCAAAACAGCATGCTCATTTTACTCGTTATTTTATGAAAATGGACAGTATAAAGGATAGTTTTAAAATTTATTTAACTATTATTTATTTATTAAAAATCTTTTTTATTTTATATGCACTTTGTAAAAAATCCTTGCGTGATGGACGAGAACTGAATTCATTTTCAAAATCAGCATACCAAAATTATATCACCTATAAAAATTAAATCAATTTACCAAAAATTACTTGCACACTAAATTGTTAGATTACTTTATGCTTGTCTACATAAGTTATCATAAATTATCATAAGTTATCGTATATTATTGTTCACTACGTTTTTTCTCTGTCTTGATGAACAACCGATTCCTACAAAAAATAAAAAAGTTTATTTCATAAATCATTAAGTATTTCACAAAACTTGTCGGAAAGCTTCACTAATATTGTTTCTAGGAATTTTCAGGAGTTAGACTTTGGAAGGAAACACTTTTCAATAAATTGTCTATTTCAATTGGCTTAAAAATATTTGAGTTTTTAATTGTCCTTAACTATTGTTTGTCATTATTTACAGACGAGTCCGCATATTGGGTCGGAGCTTCGGATGCTTTGATTAACAGCGACTGGAGGTGGATTATTTCGGGCGTCTCTGTGGAGCTTAATTCTGAGCATTGGTGTACTGGCAGTCCAAGCGCTCGGCCAGACTACCAGAATTGCATGGTCGTCGACCCTAGAAACCATTACTGCTGGGATGACGTCGACTGCAGTGAACAAATTTTCACGGGTAAACAGATTGGCTATGTCTGCGAAGCTGTACCGATCAATTCTTTCCGTGGACTATTTTTAAAACAATCGCCAAAACCTTAATAACTTAATATTTGAATGCATGTTAAGATTATTAATAATACTTTCACATTATGTTTAATCACCACTAGGAAACTTTTCTAGCAGCATTGGTGTTTATCCATCTTTTTCGTGCTGTTTATACTGTTTCATTATTAGTGACTATTTTTACCTGTACGTATAAAAGTAATAAACGATTAGTTATAAAAGCAAGTGTGACTATATTTTACAGTAGAATATAAGAATATATTTTCATTCTAGCTGAATCCTGGAAAAAGATTTTAACGTCATACCCACTGAAACGAGGCCTACGAGAGACAGCCTAGGCAACACCACCACGGCCTCCTAGAGACTACCAGGCCCACGGCCGTACCATATCTACAGTCCTGACAACTGACGTCATGCTAGAGGTCGGCGAAGCATGAGGTCGTCTGCCTGTCATTTTGATGGAGGCGATAATTTTTTTCATATTACTGGAGTATTCGTTTAACTTGAATAAACATAATTTGTCGTCAATTAAAGTATTTCAATGTTAAATTATTTCCGTTGAGAAGGGGCTTCTCATGGTAACCGACCTCTAGCATGACGTCATCAATCCTCAGTTGTCAGGCCTGATAGATATAGACGGCCGTGCCAGGTCTGAACATGACGTCAATAAGATTTTGACCGAGGCTAACGAGAAAGACCTCGGATTTTGACCTTAAACAGTAACCAACGAGAAAGACCAACACCACCTAGAAAGAAAGCCAAACAACTGAAACGTCATGCATTGTTACATCATCATAAGTCGACCAAATTTAGGGCTTATTATTGGTAGAAATACGATTGCAATAGTCGAAATATGATGATGTAACAATGTATGAAGTTTCAGTTGTTTGGCTTTCTGTCTACTAGGTGGTGTTGGAGCGTGACCACCGAGAGAGAAGGCCTCTGCGATGAAACATAATACATTTTTACATCATCGTAGATAGTGCATTGTTATTCGTATTTCAACCAATAATAAGTCCTGAATTAGCACTATCTATGATCTAACAATATATTAAATTTCAATGCGGAGGCCTTCTCTCTCGGTGGTCACGGTTGGAGAGATGGGCCCCAGCCAACGCCTCCTATAAAGAAAACCTCGGCACTGAAACATCATCCATTGTTACATCATCATTAGTCGACCAAATTTAGGGCTTATTGTTGGTAGAAATATGAATAACAAAGGACGAAGTATGATGATGTAACAATGTATGACGTTTCAGTGCGGAGCAATGACGTATATTAAAGATAGACTCCGAATCCTATTGTTGTAACTTGAAGCAAATTGGGAAGCTCATGCCCAGCACTGTCATGGCTGAAAGTGAGTGAAGATGACGCAAACACATGGCTAAACACGAGAGTAGCTGATTAATAATTCTTTCACACGCCGATCACGGAGTGATAAGTTTATCTTTTCTTTGACTTTGTATTTGAAGTATTTTATTATATTTTATAAACAATTTTTCGATCATGGTTTCAATTTCAATTTCGTTTCGATTGTCTTTCAGTAACGTATTTTCATTTTAGTTAAGTAATTTTGATTTATTTTTGTGGAAAATGATTCCTGATCCTTTTTCTTGTCTGTTTGTACAGTTGTACGCAGAACAACTTTGAATAATGGTTATAAACGTAGGAGTTGTGATAAATATATATTAATTAATTATTGATTTAAGGAGTTTAAATGATTAATTTAAATTTAAATGAGTTTAGTCTCCTATTTAATTTTTTGTTTTTATTAATTTTACGATTTTTCCCCATTAAATAGGAGACTAAACTCATTTAAATTTAAATATATTAATTAAGATAAATAACACTCCTTTAATTAAAAGAAGACAAATAAATTAAAATAAATAATATAAAACAATGAAAAAAGTCACCCAATTGATAAAGTAAATGTTGAAGGACGAAACATAAATGAAACACAGGTCTTGTGGAGAAACTCAGATGAAATACAGAAGAAACACAGAAGAAACGAACAACTAGTGAAGAAATGTTACACGAACACAGGAAGGCACACAGTTACAGATGAAGAAACAAATTTAGCCAAACCATCTATAGAAATTAATAATAAATGGAAATTACTACTAACAAGATTATGTAAAAAGGGTTTTATCAAACCAAGCTTTTATAATGCTTTATTTAGTGGCAACAATAAAGCTTAATTTTGCGACAATAAACAATAGATACATTTACCTCTCGCCATAACGAAATGTCCAATTGTTACAACAATCAATTCGTAGTAATGAGTTAGTACCATTAGAACACGAACCAATGAACCGATTTGAAAATTTTTTTCTTTATCCTAAATTGTCATCGATTCTGCATAAGTGTGTCAAATTGCAGCTCCCTAGCTTGTCGGAAAGTTGGTTTAATATTGATTACAAGATTTGACCTAAACAAACTAACACAGCAAAGTTAATAAAAGCTTATAAAAATATAATATCACTTCCCTTGCACTCAACAATCCTGATCACAACAATCAAACTAATCATAATATCACACATTGTATTAGATTACATTGTTTTGTTTTTTTATTATTATATCTTCCATTCATTCAAAAAACTGAAGATGGGAAAAAATCCCGAAATCGTTATAAAATATTTCAAGTTAGTCATCTACGTGTTACGAATCATCGAACTTCTATAATAGACCTTCTTCATCTGTAACTGTGTGCCTCCCTGTGTTCGTGTAACATTTCTTCACTAGTGCTTCTTTTCTTCTGTGTTTCATCTGAGTTTCTCCACAGACCTGTGTTTCATTTATGTTTCGTCCTTCAACTTTTACTTTATCAATTGGGTGACTTTTTTCATTGTTTTATATTATTTATTTTAATTTATTTGTCTTCTTTTAATTAAAGGAGTGTCATTTATCTTAATTAATATATATTTGAATAATGGTTTTGAATTAATTATTCCTCGGGCCCAAAATCTTCAAAAACAAAGCAGCCAGTCAGCTAATTACTCCACGGCTCACTCCTGCCCAGAACTGTCATGGCTCAATTTGCTTCACTTTTTGCCGCTGTTAACAATAGGATTCGGAGTCTATCTTTAATATACGTCATTGATGCGGAGGCTTTCTTTATAGGAAGCGTTGCCCGGTGCGGAAAAGTCACCTGATCATACTAGTCCGAGTAACAATGTAACCTTCATTGTTTCCATCTTGGATTGTAACAGTCGATATTTTTCGTTTGTTGGAGACAATGAAGGTAGGATTGTTGATCAGGTGACTTTTCCGCGCCGGGGCAACGCCTCCTAAAGACAAGGCCTGAGCGCCAAAACGTCATACATGGTGACATCATCATCCGAAGACATGTTTAATCGCATTTTTATCAATAATAAGTCCTAAATTATGTCTTCGCATGATGATGTAACAATGTATGACGTTTTCGCGCTCAGGCCTTATCTTTAGGAGGCGTTGGCCGGGGCCTGTCTTTTTTGTTGGTTACGCATTAAACCAACAGCTCCTATAAAGAAAGCCTGTGCACTGAAATTTCATACATTGTTACATCATCATAAAAAGGCATTGTTAATTGTATTTCTAACAATAATAAACCCTAAATTATGACTTCTTATGACCATGTAACAATGTATGAATTTTCAGTGCACAGGCTTTCTTTCTAGGAGGTGTTGATTAAATCGAGACCAACGAGAGACAGGCCAGAGCACTCAAAAGTCACATGATCATCGGGGTCCGGGCAACAATCCATCTTTCATTGTCTCCATCTTGGATTTTAACAATCACTGTTTTTTCGTTTGTTGGAAACAATGTAGGATGGATTGTTGTGCGGACCCCGGTGGTCAGGTAACTTTTGAGTGTCCTGGCCCGTCTCTCGTTGGCCTCGGCATTAAAATAACTTCTGTAATAGCAACACCTCCCAGAAAGAAAGCCAAACAATTGAAACGTCATACATTGTTACATCATCATAAGTCGGCCAAATTTAGGGCTTATTATTAGTAGAGATACGATTAACAATAGTGGAAATATGATGATGTAACAATACATGACGTTTCAGTTTGGCTTTCTTTCGAGGGGTGCGTTCACTTATTCACTTGGAGTCACTCCGAGTGACTCCCGTGACTCTGAGTCATTCGGATTCCGTTTCTTTATTTGCTCCGAGTCATTTGGTCTCCGTTTCTTTATTCGCTCGGAGTTAACTCCCTTGACCTCCAACATCAGGGTACGCTCGCAGTCATTCGGAGTTTATTTCTTTAATCGCTTCGGGTTAACTACCTTAACTCCTGCTTTCAAGTTGGAGTCATCGGAGTCAAACAATTTAATGAGAAAGACGACGCAACAATGAAGAGTGCCAACAAAGTGCGACTTCAACGATGATTCATTTTGTTACAATGAGATAACTTTTGCGAGCGCGTTTGTTAGGAGCCGTGGCAACCACACAAACAAGAGAAGAGAAGACTTTATTTCTTCAAGCACACGTTGTTTAACCATCAACATGGCCGCCTCTATCTTTCGAAAATGCACGATCATAGCCTACCATAATTGGCTAGCCTTGGCACGATACAAACGAAATTTTAGCTTAAATTGATCGAAAAATTGATTCGAGACAATTTCTTCAGCATAATTATTAATTTTCATATGCTCAATCTCAGTTCCATCTTTACGTATGGACCCAGGGCCCCGTGATCCAGAGGCCACCCTAGCCTCTGTGATAATAAATTAAAATTACAATTATGACCAGAACTTTGTTTTTAGAAAAATAATAAAAAATAAAAAATATGTTATAGTTATGAGTTTGTAATAGGTGACATGATTAATCTTACTAGTTATGTACTTATTCCATCTTGGAATGCAAAATTGAAAATAAATAAATAAATAAATAAATAAATAAATAAATAAATAAATAGTTATTGTTTATTCCTGTTAATAAAAAATAACTTAATGTTAAAGGGTCCCCATAACCAAAAGTGCCATGGGCACTGCTCATGCTTTTCTGATGCCTCCCGAGGTTGCGAAGAGGGAAAAAATATCTTGAATCGTTCACAAGCAGTGTTACCAATTTAGCTGGGGTGTGTCCAATTTAAAAGCTCATTTTCATTGTTTTGTGCATTATACATTAATTAACGAACTAGTATAATATGTTGTTTATTAATGAATGATTCTATACTCATTTATAAATGGAGAAGATAAAATAATAAATAATAAGAATAAATAAAAAAAAGTTCACCAATGAATAATGATGAGAGTTTTTGAAGAGAATTAAAGGCTTGTAAATGAATGGTAGATGGTTGATGTACATTGTTTAATTTTTATTAAAAATGTCCAACAAAAGACAAACGCATGAAAAAAAAAGGCTAAATTGGCAATACTGCTCACAAATGATTATAGCGATCAAAGTCCTCGATTGTTACGTCGTTATGTTGCTCTGAGCCATGACGCTAATACTCTGATCACGTGATCACATTGACTCGGAGCATGACTCCGAGCGAATAAATGAACGTACCCCTAGGAGGTATTTTAATAGCACCACCCGAGGCCAACGAGATACCAGGGCACTCAAAAATCACTTGATTATCGGGGTCCGGGCAACAATCCATCCTTCATTGTTTCCAACAAACAAAAATATACTGATTGTTAAAATTCAAGATGGAGACAATGAAAGATGAATTGTTGGCCGGATCCCGATGATTATGTGACTTTTGAGTGCCCTGGCCTGTCTCTCGTTCGCCTCGAGCACCACTAGTTCGACGTAACAATGTTTTCTCTTTTCTATGTTCAAGGCGCATTCGGCATCGCTCAGAAAGTGCAGGGTTGTGACGTAGGCCTGTTTAGTCTGTGCGAAAATGGACGTCTTTTTTTCCGCAGATTTTCACCCATGACGAACGCAAATCTTGCATTGACGAATTTTACGGAGTAAAAACAAATATTTTAAATGTCATAAAATGCAAGAATGCATCACACAGTGCGAGTTAAACCGTAACCACCGAGAGAGAAAGCCACCTGCGATGAAACTTAACACATTGTTGGCCGTGTCATCGTTGTGCTCGTGACTAAACTACAGAGTCCGCACGAACAGAACGCAGATTCGATGCCGAACAGCGCCGCAGGGAATGTAGAATCTTATCTGAACAGATCCTGTGCAGAATCACGGCCTTCTAGACACTACCAGGCCTGAACATGGAAAAGATAAATCATTGTTACGTCGAACTGGTGGTGCTATTACAGAAGTTAGTTCAACCAACACCACCTCTACTCAAAGCCTGAGCGCGAAAATTTCATACATTGTTACATCATCATACCTAGTCAATTTAGGGCTTATTATTGGTAGAAATGCGATAAAACATGACTACCTATGACGTTTTAACAATGTATGACGTTTCCGTGCTCAGGCTTTCTCTTTAGGTGGTGTTGGTTCAACGTCACAATCTTAGTGCTTCAGTAATACATTATTGACGTCATGTTCAGCCCTGGTAGTTTCAAGGAGGCCGTGGCAGAATGTGCACTTTCTGCGCGATGTCGAATGCGCCTCTAGACAGAAGGCCTGACAGCGGAAACGTCATACATTGTTACATCATCATTACGTTATTTAAATCATGGACGAAGAAAAAGGATTTAAATCAGGGACATTCCAAGAAGCGGCTAGCGACACGGTGGAACATGACTTCATGGCAAGTTCCTGTAACCGGCCGAGGGGAAACCAACTGCCCCCTGTAACCAAATAGGTTGGGGTATACATCAATTATTTACCCCCGGAGGGGGACGTCGTAGACAGAACGCCGAAGGCGTTCGAGTAACGGAAAACAGTGACCAATGAGCCTCATTGAATGAGGCCCGCAGGGCCGACGTGAGGCGCGAAGCGCCGAGAGTGGTAAAAGTTTGTTAAATTTAAACACGGCCTGCCAGATAGTAAAAGGCCTGTGCGAAAGTCTTTTCTGCAGAAAAACTGATAGAAAAACTTCTGAAAAACTTCGCTCTCCCTTCCATTTTTCGCCATGACGTCATGTTCTGCCGTGTCGCTAGCCGCCAGTACATTCCATTGCCTTCCTCAGTGAGTTTTAAAGCTCTAGATTAGGAAAGTACGGCAAACCTTTTCCGCGCCGCCCGCAGCTGCTGATTGGTAGAACGGCTGTCACGTGAGTTTGTCAGCCATTGTTGGCCCAAACGCAGCGATAGATACCATTGAAATGCATGTGGAAGATGCAATTTAGATTAAATTTTTAACGAAATATTCGTTGATTGATCCTAAATTTGAATCCGAATAAGCAAAATTTCAGAATTCCTTCAATCTATGCTCCTTGGAGGTTAATAAATTCGTTAAAATATCTGAAGAAGTAATAAGAAGCAAGTACGTTTATATTATAACTTCACCGAATGTTATAGAAATGTTGCATTGTGCAATTCTCAGACGATCAGAAAATATAATTTTTTGTTGAATATAGTTCTTTTTAAGAAAATACAATTCAATATAACAAGGTTAAACTGTCTGTGAAATGTGGAGGCAAAACTTGAAATAAAACGTCCATGTTATTTTCATCTTATTTTAGCAAAGTTAATTATCACTCATCATTAAACTTGAATATAAAATATGAAATTGAATAACGAAAATTTGCTAGTTGGGTGAAAAAAAATATAGAAAATTTTAACTATAAGTTTTGGACAGATTTTTTACGTCAATATTATAAACCTCCCATAAAGGAATAAATTTCAAAATACATTGCATGTGTAGTTATTTTTTTGTAATTTTTTTTTAATCAAACGGTTAGTTTTTCCAAATTATAATTTTAAAAATTTTCTATCAAAATATAATTATCAAAGTAATTTTTATATTTAAAACAAAAACTTAAATTTAACAGTTCCTATTTTATTAAATTAGATTTGATATTTTTATAATTATAATTATATTTTTCTTTAATAATTTAATAATTTTTATAATTTAATAAAATTAAAATTGGTAAAGTGAAATTTTTGATATAAATATAAAAATTAATTTCATAAAAGTTTATTAAATTATATTTTAACAAAATTTTATAGAATTATATTTTGAAAAATAAAATTACCAACACTACACACAGTGTTTTTTAAAATTTATTAATTCCATGTAAATCGTTTTTAATAAGGATAAATAAATAAAGTGAAAATAAACTAAAAACTGAATCTGGTTATCATTAAACTGCCTCAACGTTATCATTATTTATATGTAAAAAATTATAATTGAAAACAAAATTTAAAGAAAAATCAATAGTTACAGAATTTACTGATTGCCAGTTATATTTCCAGACGATAATAATAAGAAAATTTGCGAAAAGGATGCATTTAAGACGAATTTTAGAGGAAGCGTAACTCACTTTATAGGGCCATTTGGGCCAACAATGGCGGATTTGGTAGCAGACGACGAAGTTTGCCGTACTTTCTTAATCTATAGCTTTAGTGAGTTTGATTTTGGGGCGACATCTGGAGCTTTGCGTAGTACTAAATATAATCGTCTGCTTAGGAATCATAAATCGTCTGCTTAAAATAGGCTAATAAAATAAAAAAAAATACTAAAAGCAATAAAATAAAAAATATATAAAAATTTTCTAAGCACACTTTTATCTTAAAAAGCCACTAAAAAGTAAAAAATTATAATTAAGTGTGGAAAGTGTGGGGGTGCTTTTAATATTAAATTCTTAAAACGAAATTTTGCATAATGAAAAACACGCCAGCTTTACCTTTTTTTTTAATTACATATATAATTCTTTTTTAAAAAACTTCTAAACAAAAGTTTCCTCCGGTTTAAATGTAATTTCATAATTGTTATTTTCCTCCTCTCTAAATTGAAACCCATTTAAATATTTTTATATCCAATGTAGAAGTAATTCATAGGAGTTATTGTAATACTTATGGCAAATTATTGTTTTTGACTCTAGAGTTTCTACAATTCAAAGCAGCACAAACTTCACTGCCATCGTTTCGGTTTAGTACTACGCAAATCGAAACGATGGTGGTGAAGTTTCGATTTAGTACTACTACAGTGGCTAGAAGTTTCTTCTAGCCACTGTAGTACTACGCAAAGAAGCAACTGAAACTATTGTGTTTTTATTTATTTCCCAGACAGTTTCGGTTTAGTACTACGCAAATCGCCAGAGAGCGCCACTGAAAAAAATCTCACGCCCGACGCATAGGAGTGTCCCATCCATCTTTTCTTCATCCATGTTTAAATCCACATTTTTTTTCTTTTCAATGAATAGACATGGTACGCCACTGTACAGGGTGTCTCAAAATTCAATGTACAAATTTTTAGGGGAGGTAGTATGGGTGATTCTAAGCAAAAAATTTCATATGAACATAGGTCCGAATTTGAACGCTAACTGAGATCTGAAAAGAAATAAAAATGCCGCCACCAAGATCAACAAGTTAATAACTCAGGTTCTTTAAGATCTAGGATAATGAAATTTGGGGGAATAATAGGGTACATAAAACTGTGTATACCGTTAAAATTTGATCGAATGCCAACAAGTAGTTTCTGAATTACGCACTCAACATCGTAACACGTTCTGGTTAGTACTCGCATGTGAGCACTGTTACGATTTTGAATCCGTAACTCGGAAACTGCTTGTTGGAATACAATCAAATTTTAACGATGTACACAGTTTTGTGTACCCTATTATTCCTCCAAAATTCATTATCCTAGGCGTTACAGAACCTGAGTTATTATCATGTTGATCTTGGTGGCGGCATTTTTATTTCTGTTCATATCTTAGTTAGCGTTCAAATTCGGACCCATGTTCATATGTACTTTTTTGCTTAGAATCACCCATACTACCTCCCCTAAAAGTTTGTACATTGAATTTTGAGACACCCTGTATAGAATAAATGTAATAAAGTGATATACAGATGTATCAATAAGATCGGGACAGTGAGATATCTGAAGAAATACAGGATCTTTATAATTAAAGTTCCATTTTGACATGGCCATAAAAAAACAACTACTGGACCAAAAGCTATAATACTTGGTAAGATTATATAAGAGGGCATGGGAAGTTCATACCCACCAAAAAAAAATTAGTTCAAATGGTCACCACCAGCATGGAATGGCGCTTTATGCAATATTCGTATACGAAATTAGACACAGGTGTAACCTGCTTTCAGTAAATGGTGGAGGCCACATTCAACATGTAACTAATTTTAGTAACGATTAAAGACTTGTTAACCTGTGTCTTCGTATCTAATTTCGTATACGAATATTGCATAGAGCGCCATCCCATGCTGGTGGTGACCTTTTGAACTATTTTTTTTTTGGTGGGTATGAACTTCCCATGCCCTCTTGTATAATATTACCAAGTATTATAGCTTTTGGTCTAGTAGTTTTTTTTATGGCCATGTCAAAATGGAACTTTAATTATAAAGACCCTGTACATATCGGATCGAAAAAACAAAAAACATGTTTAATATTTTTCAAAAAGCTATCCAATGATATCGAACTCGACCCCCCCCCCCCCCCCACCCCCCCACCCCCGGGGGGGGGGGGGGCGGGGGGGGGGGGGGAGGGCAACTTTGAAATGTGCAATGAAAATCCCTACTTTTAATGGTATTTTCAGATTCTACACAACATTTGAGGAATGTTTTATTCTTGGTGATTTTTCAATTGATCCAACCGTTTCGAAGATAGAGACATTGAAAGTGTGGAAGTTTTAAAGTGTTGAACCCAATTTTATCAATGAAGACAAAGAAAGAGATAGAGGGTGGGTCTTAGAGACATTCCTATTCTACTTTTTGATGGTCTTTAAGAATCCGAAGTCAGAATTTCAAAAATCAAAAATTTTTAATAAGCAGGCACAAACTCTGGTGATTCGCTGTACGTTCGTGGTCTTTTGAAAATCGAAGTAGGTAAGTGACACTAAAAAAATGAAAATGAAAACATTCTTCCTATACAGTTAAATGAGGACAAATCGGCGGTACTCCACGTTCTATAGCAATGTTTAACGAAGATGGACAAAATTAATTCATAAGTTCCACGAATATGTAATGATAATCAAATGTAAGGGGAAATTATAATTCTACTGTAATTGTGCAACATTTTTAATCAAAACGCCTTCATTGTAAATGCATACGGTAAACTCCGCCACGTTGATTCAGCGATTCTCCGCGACCAGATTTCGCCTACGTTACTTGCAGATAATTGTTCAAATTTAGAGTCGTTTGAACAACGGGAAGTGGGTGAAAAATTGATTGCAAGATTTGAACGAAATAGAAGCTGTGAATTAAGCATAAAAATTAGAATTCCAAGTGGTGGAACTCTGTAGTTTTTTAGTTTATCTGCATAAGGGAGCCAACTCCGTTAAGTTGAGCTTCGGTTTTGTCCGATGTGGGGAACAGCAAAGATAACGGTGTGGTTGCATCATATCATTCCGATGTTATTAATTACTTTTATGTTTTCTAACAGGATTTTAAATTGATATTATTTTATATTACTAGGCTGATCTGTTTAAATATTAATGAAATAGAATTTATTTTGTTGACAGTTAACAACTGTAGAAATCAGCATTTCTGAGTTGTCATTCTCGATGGCCGCTAAAGCGCAGGTTTTGTCGTTCTCTAAACTAGCAAATCGCGGGTTCGAATCCCGCTGACAGGCATGGGAAACTAGAGATTAGGCCGCTCGGGCGGTCCTTCAATTTGCCCCTCCCCCTCCCCATCCCCTACAGCAACAAAATAACAAACATCAAGCTTACTAAAACAAAACTGTAAAATGGACAGTTCTACATTGTATATTAAGGTCTGTCCCAAAAGTATAAAGACAGAGACATGATTTGAAAAAAAAAACAAAAAAAAACTTAACATGTTTGCAATAAGTTAATAAAATTTTAATGAATGTAGTGTTTTATTATTAGCACAATGCTAAATTTATAGAACAAAAATTCAAAATTAACAAGATATAATAAATAATCAGATAAATAACACTGGGCAACAATGAAATTGCTTCTTAGGTGAAAGTACCCAATCCTGAATGAATTTAACGTGCTGAACACGAATATCACAATGAAATAAGTTGATTGGCTCTCGTTGCAGAGATATTGACCTATTATCCTTTGTATAGAAGCATCTTTTAAGCCAGGAGAAACGAATGTACAACCTCCACCATTGGCAGAACCACACAAAATCATCATTCCTCCTTTACAAATCAAGTTCAACCTTGTAAAAAACTTGGTAAAAGCCATGGATAAGAATGGACCACCATTCAAGCACATGAAAAATTCCTTCAACTCAGTTGAACCCAAAATTAAAGAGGGGGTTTTTGTGGGGTTCACAAAACCATCAGATATGCTCCTAACGAGGCTTACAACCGAGAGGCCAAAAGAAAACGAAAGTCCGAAGATGATTAAGATATTCTTAATATGTATTATAATATTTACATATATACATTCTTCTCAAAGATTCGTACACATTACTAAGAAACCATAACCAATTCAGCTTTTTCTTAGCTGTATTCGTGTTCAGCACTTTGAATTTGTTAAGAAATGACTATTTTTATCTCGGAAGCATGAACTTTTTAAAATTTTGTTGACCAGTGTAATAGATATATACTGGAGATGAACCTTCAAACATCAGATAATGATTTTTCCATTGAAAAATGGAAGGAAAAATTCTGCGACCTGGATTCGAACCGGGAACCTCGAGTATATATCATATGTTTATTATATCTTGTTTTCAAAAACGTTCGTTCATAGTGTCCCAAAAATATAGAGACTCCCTTTTTAAAATGAAAATGAAGATTTGATTTCATGACCTTTTTGTCAATTCCAACTATCAATTGTTTAAAAATCAATTTTAAACACTACCACGTGGAAAAGAAATACAGGAAGGTGAAGTTTGTTGCATTTGGCACTTGAAAGCTGAATGAAATTCTGTTAACAAACATTTGTGCACAACTTGGATGATCAAAAACAGCTGTTTGCAAAATTCTTATTAAAAACAAACAAATGAAGTGAAGACTCCAAGATCTGGACGACCGAGAACCACGACTCATCGAGATGAACGGAATTTTTCACCTAGCAATAAAGAACCATCTCGGTGTTCGGCAAATATCAAGCACCATGGAAAGTGGACCTTCCAAATCAACGGTACACCGGCGTCTGCAAAGTAATCCAAACGTAAAATATACCAAATTGGCCAGACAACCATGTTTGTCTCCCAAACACATAACTGCACGGCTAGAATGGGGAAGAGAACACAAGTTCTGGAACAATGACAATGTGATGAAAAAATAAGTGGAATTTAGACGGCCCTGATGGGAATCGTCAATACTGGCATGATCTGCGAAATGAACCAAAATTATTTTTCAGCAGACAAGGAGGTGCAGGTTCTCTGAGGTGTGGAGGGTTCTGCTTTCAACGGTACTACAACTTTAGAAGGAAAACAAAACTCTGTCTCATATCAGAAGATAATATTTTGTGGTGAAGAAGGTGTGTTCCAGCAAGACAACGCGCCAATCCACAACTCTAAGTCAACTAAACAGTGGCTGGAAGACCATTGGATTCGCACAAAGGATTGGCCGGCTAGAAGTCCCGATTTGAACCCGACAGAAAACTTATGGGGCATCATGAAACGCGAAATATACCAAAACAATCGCCAGTTTCAAATGTGAGAGAACTCCAACAAGCAATAGAAGAATGCTGGTATAAAATGGATCCACAATTTTTGCAAAATTTGGTGATGTCAATGAAAGACCGTGTCTTTAAGTTAATTAAGTCAAACGGACATTTTCTTAAATAATATGTTGATTTTTATAGCGAGTCTGGGACATCCTAAACGTATGCTCCTGTAACATAAGTTTTGTTTTTCAAAATTTTGCCCTATAAATTTAGAGATGTGTTAATGATATAGAATTAAATACATTAAAATATATTAGCTTATTGCAAACACATTAAGTTTTTGTTTTTTGTTTTTTTTCAAATCATGTCTCTGTCTCTATACTTTTGGGACAGACATTGATATGAACCTCTATAGTGTTCCGATAAAGGGAAAAAAATGTCCAATGCAATAGGCCAAAAATACTGGCCGTTAAAAGGTTTCGTTCCCTCCCACTTACCCCTCTCCCGCTACACCACAGATGGTTATTTAACATCCTGGACATCGAAAATATCAAAGAGGAAGAGATGAGATAAGGTATTGTTGAATTGATTGTACTAGATTCCTGAGCATCATGACTTGTCTGTATTTTTTAGTTTTTTAATTGATATGGTATTTCGTTCTTTTCTTTCTTTGGGTGGTTTATGTTTCAAAATGGCAGATTTGAAATACATATGTTAAAGTCCAGTTTCGCGGTACAAAAAAAAACAACCCCATTTTCTCCATAAATAAAGAAAGTATCATTCTTTTATTAAAAAATGCTCTGCAAAATGCATATAACAAACACGGCATTTTTTGTCAGTTATCTGTCCTAATAAGGAATTACTCCTTTTTTTTTAAAAAAAATAAATTTATCTTTAGAGGGCAAAACAAATGACATTTTATGTGATGCTAATTGCATAGCCAAATTTGTATTCTGACACATAACATTCTCTGAAGTTTTAGATAATTTTTTAAAATTAATTAATTATTTTTTGTGTAATAAAATCGATTTTAATATAAATTTCCGTGTCTTTTCTTATTTGTGTGTCTGTGATCTAGTTCTATTCGTTATGAATTAAGTAAAAGTTTATATATAAAAAAAAGGTTAGAGAAAGTGACCATCGAAAAATGGAGTTTGAAATTCACGTAGGGTTGATATTGACAAAATATGTAGCAAATTGTCAAAACCGTAATTTAAGGAAAGAAAAATAATTATTTTTCAGTGGGAATATTTCTGATGTTGAAAGTAGAAAAGCTGGGAAGAGGGTGGGGGGATGAAGGCTGCCTAATCAAAGGCATGAGCAAAATCATAAGATCTAGGAGGCCTTGGTCATAGAAACAAAATATTAATCAGTCACAGTGGTCAGTTCTTGATTTTCTGTGAGTTTGAGCCGTATTTGTAGGGGTCTCCATTCTCTACGAATTTATCTTGTGTGCGTCTCACTGTCGTCTCAGCCTCAATCATGCCAATTCTTTCCAAAAACTGGCAACAAGCGGCGCTGCGCAAATATGCACGGAATAGAATCTATTCGATGTTAGAATCAGTTTCGAATTTCAATTTTATCGCCATCTCTTGACGAGAAGGGGTAACAATGTAAATCTCCTGTGTGGTCCCATTATCTATGAACCGCGGTGTATTACAAGAAGAAAAAGTAGGGAATTCGCGATAATTCCCATTGTTCACGTTTGGTAGAATTTTGTCATGTTTCCTCAGGTTGCCGCCACGCAAATCGTAGGCCGCTCGTGACTGAACACTACGGGTAGGCAAGTTGCTTGTGAATTGATAGATTTTTTTTTCAAAAGTACGGACAGTTACATTCTCTATTTTGAGAAGATGGGATTTAAATGCTTCGTGACGAGCTGGAAGGCAGCATACACGTCATATGAGGAGAAAAGTTCCTTATTTCGATCTCCGAAGGATCCCGATCTTTTGGAAAAGTGGCGACCAGCCATACGTCATAACGATCGTATTCTGAATGAAAATGACCGAGCATGTGAGTTACATTTTGAATAGTATTATGTGATACCACAAAACAAATACACTATGTGATCAAAAGTTTAGGGACACCCTTCATAAATCTTGGAATGCGCCAATTTCACAAGACAATGACATGTAAAGTATTTAAATAGCATCACACATCATCAGACACATATCTGCTTCGTTTTATTAGATATGGGTCGTTCAAAAGAGCTTAGCGACTCCCAACGTGGAAACATTATAGGATACCACTTTTGCAACAAGACAAGCGAGTTGCGGGTTCGATTCCCGCTGAGGGCATGGAAGTTTGTTTTTATCCCTTTACTAATACACTTGGAAGACCAAGCAAAGCCTCAGTAGGCTGTTCTCCTGTTAGGTTAAATTTCAAATAAAACCAATGGTTATGATATCCACCAATCTACCAATCTCATACAAATACCCCGTACAATTATAGGCAATGTGATTGCGACGTGGAAGACCCTGGGAGCAACAACAGTGCATTCACAAACTGGCAGATCCAAGAAATTGACAGACAGAGATTGTCAAGTGCTTGCGCGTGTGAGCCGGAGCAACGAAGGTCTTCTGCTGAAATGATTGCTACAGAGTTCAGAAATTCTGCTTCCGTATTGATAACACAATCACCAATCGTCAAGAACTCCATTCCCTGGGTTTATACGGTCATGCTGCTGCTCACAAGCCCTTCATCACTGACAATTCCAGGCGACGTTTGGAGTGGCGTAAAACTCGCAGAAACTGGAGCATGCAACAGTGGAAACTTGTCCTACAGACAGAATCACTGTACACACTCTGGCAATCAGATGGACGAAGTTGGGTTTCGCAGATGCCTGGAGAACGTTTCCTATCTGTGTGTGTAGTGCCCACTGTGAAGTTTGGAGGAGGTGTCATCATGGTATGGGGCTCTTTTTCATGGTTCGGACTGGGCCAGCTTGTTTCTGTTAAAAGAACGATGAATGCTGTTGCTTATCGAGACATCTTGGTCAACTTTCACTGCCAACATTGTGGGAACTGTTCGGGGATGGGCCTTTTTTTGTATCAACATGACAATGTTCCTTGCCATAAAGCAAAGTCTGTGCACGATTGTTTTCAGAAATGGATTGGCCTGCGCAAAGCCCCATGCATTTTTTTTTGCTCAGTATCCTTTGGAAATCGATGTAACCTTACTTGGATCAATAAAGTTGCTTTTTGTGCATTGATTAAGCACCAGGAGCAACACAACACGGCATTTTCGTTAAGATAAATCGTTCTTCCCGCCTTAGACAATTCTATGGCCGTAAGTCAGTAACGGCACAGGCAGTGAAGTCATGCATGCGCATTACGACTTCCTGCGTTCATTCTTTGATACCCCCGCCCCCCCCATTTATCCGTTCATTTTGTCACAGTTTCGAAATTCCCACCCTCCCCTCCCCGTCAAGCGAACGTATTTTCTGAATGACCCCTTAATTGAGGTTAGTAATGAAATACATGAGAACATAACGAACTTGTATTTAAGTTCAAGCATTGGCAACGAAGTTTGAAGAACAATAAATGTTTGATTTCAATTTGCTTTTTTTTAATGTCCAAATTTAAAGTTAAATTTATGTTAAAATTGTATAACTTAATATCAAGAACAGATGAAGATAAATTCCTGTTGATATAAATTATAAAATTTTTTAA
The DNA here is from genome assembly GCA_023313115.1 of Rhysida immarginata. NCBI lineage: Eukaryota > Metazoa > Arthropoda > Chilopoda > Scolopendromorpha > Scolopendridae > Rhysida > Rhysida immarginata. The sequence continues at coordinate 3,058,366 of JAHWFO010015425.1, read as the reverse complement.
AAGCGTTATAGATTAAGGTTAAATGTACTACAAAAAGTTTAACTTATTAGTATAGAGATGTTTCGTCCTTCCTTGAAAGGTTTATGAACACCGTTATCACAATAATAGGCATACAAATTTCAAATATTATTATTATGCTCTGAAATAATCAAAAACCATGCAACAACTTTGAAATTCAACCTGATTTACGATCTGTTTCGTCTGAAACGCCCTCATACGAGTGGACAATGCAACTCGGGAGCTGGCGTACTTTCCCTTCTATTACTATGCTACGTAGCATGTGAAAATGACACGTCATACGTGAAGCCCCGTCCACAGAGCCGAAGTCTGTAGAGTTGCCGAAAGTGCCCTGCCAACACCACCTAAAGATAAGGCCTGAGCGCGGAACCGTCATACATTGTTACATCATATAAAAAGTAATCTTTAATCACATTTCTACCAATAATATGTCCTAAATTATGACCTCGTCTCATGATGTTACAATGTATGACGTTTACGCGCTCAGGCTTTCTCTTTAGGTGGTGTTGCTCCTGCCCAGACTATCATGGCTTCAATTTGCTTTACTTTGGTGGCGCTGTTAACAATACGATTCGGACTCTATCTTTAATATACGTCATTGGCTCAAACCGTCGAATCGACGGCATCGATGCAGTCAGAATAAAACGTCTTTCTTAACTGTCCCTGTATTCAGTGTACAATAACGATCACGAAATATTCCACACCTCACTTGCACGGAGAGAATGATCGATTAACTCATCCTGTTATATTTCTCTAATAGCTAAAGCTCTGATGTTTCTAGAAACAGATTAATCTATTTTTGAGACAGGGAGGAATGTGCTGCTACGAAAAGTCGAAGCCACTTTGTAAAGGGGTGTTTGGTGAATATTCTGATGATTGAAAACTTTCTTCAATGAGGTTGCATCATAAAATTAATTTCGAAATTAATACACCTTGAAATAGATTGTATAAATAACAGTAAGTTAAAAAAAAATCATTTGGAAAATGATAGTTTTAAATCCGCATGCCGAGTAAACGAATGACATTGTCACTCATTTTAACCAAGAGGTGTTTGAATGTATGCTAGCGCCTTGCTTTGTGGGACATGGACAATTTGAAACTCTCTACTACCAAGAGCTCATAAGGGCTTGCTCTTGCTACCTTATGAATTTAATTTCTTACAGCTCTCTATGAAATGAATAAAAAGTAAATACGCTATATAAAACTTGACTTTAAAATCGTTATTCTTTCGCTTGGATACAGAAGCTATTGTTTTCCAAATCTTACAACGCGGACAACTGAATAAATTCTAGGAGTGAGCAATCAATCAACATTTCCGATAGCGCAATATTGAGGTGGGGAATATTTCGTGATCGGTATAGTACATTACTTTGCTTTGTAGCGCAAATCAATTCGACGATTTCGGCATAATTTAGCGTCATAGTATCGAACGCGGGACGCATGTTTCTGATTTCAGCGTCCGTTTTGGTCGCGGCAGCATTCTAATTATCGAGTTTAATCTTGTTTACACCCGTCAATATGACACTTCAAAGGCTTGCATTAATTTTTATTTTCAATTTGATTTTGTTTAGTACTTATACATTTTGTTTAATCCATTAAAAAATAGAATGGGGTGATCTTTAAAACAATCTTTAAACCCATATAGCAAATTTCTTCCTCTCTGGATGAATATAATAATATTGATGGAATAATAATAACTTTTTCTAGCCATCAGAATAAAGCAGCAACCCAAGCTGGCGCTGAAAATTGAAACAAGCACGCGGGATGATATCCAATACACGAAAAGAATTACATGTACTCGTAAATGGATATGACAGATACAAGAATTGAGGTAAACTTTACACTTTCATACCGTCGATGCTTATTTCTGTCATATTGAAACTTGTCATATTCTGTCAGATTGAGGTAAACTTTACACTACATTTACGAGCAATTCCTTTCTTGTATTGAATGCGCAGCCAACGAGAAAGACAGTTACCAGACCACGGCGCGGAAAAGTCAGGTCCCAACGCGTATCAGAACGACAAGGCCAGGTGATTGTTGCTAGCACCCAGTTGGTCAGGTGACGTTTTCGCTTCCAGGCCTTGTTATCTCGTTGGCCTCGCTTCTTACAAGCCGACGCGATCTAAGCAAGCTGTGGCACTAAGTCACTTCTATTGTTGAAACGTCAGGAAAACCGATGGGATATTTTAAAATATGAATTTTGTATTTTAGATAAATAAATAAACACAGTATAATAAAATACATTAATGCCAAATATGGATCATTTACTCTTTTAATAAATCATTTTATTTTAAATTTTAAATATCCTCATTTTGTTTTTAAATTTCTTTTTGCAAGACGTCACAAAATCCATCTGTTTGCATGATGTCACAAAATCAGTGCTACGGCTTGTTTAGATAACACCACCTCTACCAACACCTCCTAGAAAGAAAGCCAAACAAATGAAACGTCATACATTGTTACATCATCATAAGCAACACCACCTAAAGATAAGACCTGGACGCTGAAACGTCATTACATTGTTACATCACCTCAGTAGGGAATTGTTAACCGTATTTCCACCAATAATAAGCTCTAAATTTTCCCTACTGAGGTGATGTAACAATGTAATGAAATTTCAGCGCCCAGGCCTTGTCTTTAGGTGGTGTTGTTCTAAGTCGACCAAATTCAGGGCTTACTATTGGTAGAAACAATGACGTATATTAAAGACTTTTGAGTGCCCTGGCCTGTCTCTCGTTGGCCTCGGTAGAAATACGATCAACAATGGTCGAATTATGATGATGTAACAATGTATGACTTTTCAGTTGTGAGGCTTTCTTTCTAGGAGGTGCTGCCTCTACTCAAAGCCTTCGCGCGAAAACGTCATACATTGTTACATAACCTACGGTAGGGCGTAGCCCACGAGATAGGCAGGCCCTGGCCAACGCCTCATAAAGATAAGGCTTGAGCCAACACCACCTAAAGACAAGGCCTGAGCGCAGAAACTTCATACATTGTTAGAACGTCATAAGTAGTCGTCTTTAATCGCGTTTCTGCCAATAATAACTCTAAATTATGACTAGGTATGATGATGTAACAATGTATGAAATTTCTGTGCGCAGGCCTTCTCTTTAGGTGGTGTTGCTTGAGCACGAAAACGTTAAACATTGTTACATCATCATCCGAAAATACGAGGGCTCGTACGTTTAATTGCATTTCAGGGCTTATTATTGGTAGTAATGCGATTAAACGCATCTTCGGATTATGATGTAACAATGTATGACGTTTTCGCGCTCAGGCCTTATCTTTAGGAGGCGTTGCCCTGGCGCGGAAAAGTCACTTGATCATCTTAGTCCGAATAACAATGTAACTTTCATTGTTTCCATCTTGGATTTTAACAATCAGCAATTTTTCGTCTGTTGGAAACAATGAAGGTTACATTGTTATTCGGACTAAGATGATCAGGTGACTTTTCCGCGCCAGGGCCTGTCTATCTCGTGGGCTACGCGGTAGGGTCGACCAAATTTAGGGCTAACTATCGGTAGAAATACGATCAACAATGGTCGAATTATGATGATGTAACAATGTATGACTTTTCAGTTGTGAGGCTTTCTTTCTAGGTGCTGCTGCCTCTACTCATAAGAGGCGTTGTTAGTATTCGGTGAGAACTGCATCATCAAACTGAGACCCGAGGCCGACGAGATAACAAGGCCTAGAAGCGAAAAAGTCACCTGACCAAGTGGGTGCTAGCAACAATCCAACATTCATTGTCTCCATCTTGGATGTAAACAATCAGTGTTTTTCCTTTTGTTGGAAACAATGAAGGTTGGATTGTTGCTAGCACCCACTTGGTCAGGTGACTTTTTCGCTTCCAAGCCTTGTTATTTCGTTGGCCTCGACTGAGACAGACAATGCAACTTTCATTGTCTGTCAGTTTGATGACGCAGTGCTCACCGAGTGCTAAGGCCTTATCTTTAGGTGGTGTTGCTTCGCCAGACTATGATGGCTTCAATTTGCTTCACTTTGGTGGCGTTGTTAACAATAGGATTCGGAGTCTATCATTTATATAAAATCGGCGACGGTGGACGCTGTCACAACAAAGAAAAAATCTAACAATGGGTTATCTAACAATGTGTTATTTTCCGATTATACAATCGGGTGGGTTCGCTTCTAATCTTTAATATACGTCTCTCGTTGGCCTCGTTGGAACATCACGTTAATCAAGAGCTTTGAAATGCTGATCCTCTCTCGACATTGTTACGTTATCATTTTTACACAAACTATTATTAATGTTTAACAATCATTTATATCCACATATAAACTATTACATATAATAACGCACGTGATGCGCATTCTATAGTTTTTATACAATTTAGTAATGTCCAGTATTCATTTGTCGATGTAATACCTCAGTAATTCTTTTACTGATTAACTAAAATCAGTACAACCAAATTAAAGGAGTATTATGTTCATTCTGGGTGTAAATTACTGAGTTTCCATCAAGAAAATTATTTTAAATTCTTTTTTTTTTTCTAATTATAGCTAGAATCTTAATATACCATTTTTCTAGTTAAAATATCTTTACAACAATAAATGTTATGTTGCAGAAGTCAGTGAAGAATAAAATTATTGATTATCTTCGTATACAGAATGCTTATGTCATTTGATTGTCTATGAAAATAATTGTCAGTTAACAAAGACAATGGGTAAAATTATTAAAGGTACGTAAGAGTTTCATATTTTAATTTTTGTATAATTATTCAGTATTTACCATTTGTAATTTTACAAAGTTATCCAGGAATTAAAGTTAATTCGCCTTACAGGGCATCTTAAAAAGGACTGGCCATTTTTAAAATGAAATAGTAAGCAAACGGTGACAGTTATTAGTTGTTCTTGCAGGAAATTAATGTGCCAGTTCAGGAATTTGTTTTGGTAGGTTTCCTTGTGTTTTGCGGACTGAACTTTTCGGACTAAACACAATGATATTCTTAAAGTCTTGCCCGTATGATGCCGTCATGGTCGACCGGAACATTACCCACCAACTACACGGCAGCACTACCGGATCGTATAAATTTCGGGTTAATTGAACTATCTGACCAAAATCACAAACTGTTCGTTTTGCGTTTTTTTTACTGTCTAAGTAACAGTAACCGGCCGGGGGGAGACGAACTGCCCTCTGTGACCAGATAGGTTGGGATATATATCAGTAATTTGCCCCCAGAGGGGGACGTCGTAGACAGTGAGTAACGGAAAACAGTGACCAGTGAGGCCCGCAGGGCCGAGAGTGGTAAAAAAAACCAGAAACAATGTGAGGCGCGAAGCGCCGAGAGTGGTAAAGAACGCAAAACGAACAGCTTGCGATTTTGGTCATATAGTTCAATTTAACCATAACTTTAAAACTTCACCGTTAGCCTGCTATTCCACTTTAAAAACCTTCAGCCTTTTTTTTAAGACATCCTCTACACAGTAAGGAATAAATTTATAAATGTAGATTTGTCTTCTACTCCTATTAAGTTTATTAAATACCTGTGTGATTATATTTTTCTGAGGTTCGTGGCATACTAGAATTGGAATTAATGCTATGCAATCAAACCGTAGAGAAATTTCATGAAATTTAGAGCTGGCGAATGACATAACGGTTACATAGTTTAAGTAATCTTTTTTCTTTTTTTTGCTAATTTCTTATACACTCAAAGAAATAGTCATTTTATACACGATGTTTAAAATTATGTACAATAAATTTAGTAACATATTCTTCAGGCCAAAAGAAGACGAAAATGTTCTATAACACTTCGTCTGGAAACGATTTATTTACGCGATACAGCCAACTAAACCCGTGGCTCCAAATTACAGGAATTGTTCAAAGTGCCGCCACCAGCTCGCACGCACGCTTCGGCTCGTTGCATGAGCGACCGTCTGATGTCATGGGAGAGTTCGTCTCCAGCATTACGAACGGTTTGGCATGCATTTTCAATTCGTTGTCGCAGATCCATAATGTTAGGAACTTCTGTGTTGTAGACGATCGTTTTCACATGATCCCACAGAAAAAAGTCCAAGGGATTAAGGTCGGGTGATCTTGCAAGCCAGGCTACCGGTCCACCTCAACCTATCCACCGATTCGTGTATGCAGCATTAAGGTGTGCTCGCACAACATGGCTGAAATGTGCTGGAGCGCCATCATGCATGAACCACATGTTAGATCTTATCAAAAGAGGAACATCTTCCAGTAATTCTGGCAATGCATTCTGCAGAAACAAAAGATACGTTTGCCCAGTCAATCGTGGCGCCAACACATAAGGGCCAATTAAGTTATTTCCGACAATTCCACACCAAGTGTTCACGGAGAAACGCTCTTGATGCGCTCGAGCTCTGGTAACATGCGGGTTAGCATCTGCCCAATGGTGCTGGTTGTGAGAATTTACGATTCCTGTCCGGGTGAAGGTTGCTTCGTCCGTGAAAAGTATCTGGCTGAGACAACTAGGGTCTGCAGCATGACGACGTTGTATCCATTGGCAAAATCGTTGTCGGTGTGGATAGTCCGTTGGGTTCAGTGCCTGAACCAGTTGCAGGCGGTATGGATGCAAAAGTTGACGGTGAAGAATGCGCCAAACAGATGAGTGCGGAATGTGTACCATGGAAGAAATACGACGGGTGCTTGTCTGTGGTTCATCATGTATGATGTCAATTATCACATCCTCCTCATCCGGAGAATGTGTTACAGGTCGCCCTTGTCCTGTTTGACGGCCAAAGAAACCACGCTCCCTCAAATGTCTGTCGACAGATACAAATGTTCGGTTATTTGGCAAACGTCTATTCGGAAAGCGTTCTTGGTAGAGTCTTCTTGCTTCCTCAGCATTTCCGTCCGCAAGACCATACATTAGGTGCATGTCAGTGTATTCTGCACTGGAATACGAGTACATGACTTTTTTTTACGTAAATCGTAATGTGTACGTCAAAGCACGCAAACATTCTGAAATTGATATTGCTAGTGGATGTACAGTAGTGAAACTACAGTAATGGAAACAACCGTACACAGCTAATGGAACAACCCTAAAGTAGGTTAAAATGGAACAAACCACTCAACCTAGTGTTGGGTCGAAACGCTGGAACTGCTAAAATATCGTCCGCTAACTACCGTGCTTCCCTACTGTATGATATTGGATTATTCGCAAACAAATCGTTTCCAGATAAAGTACTATAGAATATTTTCGTCTTCTTTTGACCTGAAGAATGTCACTAAATTTATTGTACATAATTTTGAAACACCCTGTAGATAAAATTATATTAAGTCCAATGAAAGAGGTGGTTTTGATCTAGATCTCCTAGTTAAGGAATTATGGAACCACTAGTGGAGCGTTTCTTCAAACGTTTTGGTCTTGCAACTCCCTTTTACGTTTAAAATTCCAAAGAATTCCCCGAATCATGGTTGTCCTCATATGTTATATATGCTCCTTGAATTTTCTGCGACCTACCCCAAGAATTTTTCACCACTGCTCTAATGTAATATTATGGCTTTGTCATTATCATTTAATAATTGAAATGCAAATTGAATGTTTCATAATGTTTTGCGTTTAAAAGATGCAAATAAAGGTTTTTATTTTTAAAGTTCTGTTAATAATTATGATTACCACTCTGAAAATCGCCTCGTCGACTTGCCCCGAAGGCTTCATCACAATTAATAACAGCTGCTTCCGACTGAACCATCGACCATGGTCGTGGAAAGAGGCATGGGAGAACTGCGCCAAATACGGCGGTTATCTAGCGACGTTTGAAAACGGCAAAAAAATGGATCAGATCCGCACATACCTCGCAGCATTAGATGGTAGGTTTCATGTTTGAGTTACCATTATCTAAGTTCCTAAATTAGAATGCTGTAAATAACATTCATAATCCAGTCAGTTATCTCAGTTTAAAATTTTTATTTAAGTATTTTTATTAAGATCTGTTAAGGTCTTCTTTTAAGATCTCGCCATCTAGCCAAGTTGTAAATTAGAATAGTAAGATAGAGGTAATAAATTAGAATTATTAGAATTTAGTTATTACCGAAATTTTTGAAAGTTTCTATTTTTTGCTGGGTATTAATGCTTCATTGATATCACAGGCCTGCGAAATTGAAGTTTTTGAAAAATACAAGAGAAGTTTTCGCTGAGTTTTGTGTTATTTTGTGTGCTGATTTCGAAAATGACATCCATTTTTTCCCATCACGTCAGGATATTTTGTAAAATCGATATCGATATTTTTGCTAAAATCCTGTTTGAAACGGAATTTTCGCGAACAATTTCGCATGTACTATCTGGCAACAGTGGAACCTTTCACCCTCTTCTTCGCTGACTGATCCTAAATTTTCGGGGGAAAAGTCCACATGTGAGTGAAGGAAATGTATTTTGACACTCATGGAGCAACTTAACGCTTGAAATTTGTTCAGCATATTCATTCCAAGTCAGGATCTTTGTAATTACCCAGAAATTTACTGACGACATCTTTGAAGGCAACCCAAGTTTCTTTTTCCTTTGTTGTCATGCTAGTCTCAAATTCTTTAACCTTCATAAGCATGCGGATATCCAAGTAAAATTGAATTTTTCAAGAAATCTGGACGTGATAGAAATTTTTCATTATTATTTGTGAAATCAGCACCAAAAAATACATATAGCTAAGCTATCAATTCCCTTGTATTTTTTTCATCGTAGGCCTGTGTATTTAATTATGGCAGGCCTATATTTTTAAGTAATAATATGCCACCCTATTTTTCGTCCACAACTTTTAATTTTTTTATTTAAGCTGTTTTTTATTTAAGTGTTTTATTTATTCTGCTTATAATGTTTTCTTTCAAGAGGATGCAGCCTACTGGATAGGTGCCTCCGATGCCATGGAGAACGGTGACTGGCGCTGGGTGATGACTGGGCGACGCGTTAATGCGAGCCATGAAGTTTATTGGTGCGAAGGAAGACCCCTAAACGAATCGCAAGAGCATAATGTCATGCTTCTCAATCCCGATAAAAATTACTGTTGGTCTGATGAAATGTGCACAATAACAACGTTTAACTCCAAAAATATTGGTTTCATTTGTGAAACTAATAAACTTAATGATAAAAAGAAGAAGACATTACAAGTTTAACCAATCACCTGTCTTTTTTTCCTGTTAAAATACTGTTCTGTAAACAATTTTAAAATTTTTTTTCGTTTTTCATATAATAAATCTTTAATGTCATCGGTATTCATATAGTAAATCTTTAAGTACAAAACATAATGCCGCCACAAGCGGATAGCAAACTTAACTTTAAAAAAACAAAATCTGAAAAGTTTAATGTCAAAAGTACGAAATATACCTACGGAAGACGTTTAAATCGAAGATTGGTGAAGGAAAATTAAGAGGAAGGGGCCAACTAATCTTTTTGCGGTGTCAGCATAAGATGATTATAGTCACAATAAAAGAGCATATGCTACCAGGTAGAATGAAAAGTCTTTCCCAAATGATTTTACCAAGAGCTGTCGTTGGTTAAAAAGATTTCACTCAATCTAACACTAATTCATATTACAGTACTGACAACTCACTGAAGCACAGATCAGCCAAAGCATAATGACCACAACTGAGAACGCGCTCCGGTTGATAGGGGAGGGCGGAACTGAAACTGCCGATTTTGAAAAACCTCAAAAAATCCCTGAAAGATGAAAGCTAGTCGTTTCAACTTGTAGACTGTTTTGTGTGGAATTTAATGTAGATTTTAAATTTATCATCAGTTTTTGCCAATTTTCAATAATACGAGAATTGGTCGAAAAATAATGCCTCCATGGCAGTAACTTTACATTCACATGCCAAAAGTCATGGGATAGCATTTAATAATGTTTGGGATCTCCTCTAACCGGGCGAAGTGTCACAGTGCGACGTGGCATTGTTTCCACAAGTCGGTGGAAGACATCTGAAGACATTGCCAATCATTCCGACTGGAGAGTTTCCCACAATTGCCCATTACGGAGCCACCGTCGGCTTGCGCAGTGCATGCTTGGCAAGTTGGGTTCATGATCTTCATGGGGGTCTGCGCCACACACGAGCCCTACCATCAGCTCGTATTAGCTGGAATCGAGACTCATCAGACAAGGTCACACGTTTCCAGTTGTCAAGTGTCCAGTCGATGTGTTCATGGGCCAGGAGAGACGTCGCTGACGATGTCTTGTTAGCAACGGCACCCTCGTGGGTCTTCTGCTTCCATATCCCATGGACACCAGATTTCGTTGCATAGTTCGCATCGATACAGCTCTTGTATCACCCTGGATAAAATCTGATGTCATCTGGCGTAGTGTCAGTTGCCTGTTAGCGGTGACCATCCTACTCAGACGCCGTTGGTCCCGTTCATTGAGATGGTGTGGTCGACCACTGCATTGTCCATGGTGGGAGGTAATGCCGTCAAGTTGGTACTCTCGGTAGGCTCTTGAAACTGTGGATCGTGGGATGTTAAATTCTTGAGCCACCTCCGATATTAAATGACCCATACGTTGTGCTCCGATACCAGGCCCGTTCGAACTCTGATATCTCTCTTCATGTAGCCATTGTCACACTGAACACCTCAACCCTTACTCATGACAGTGTAACTAAACCTACTGACACTGATTTGCATATTTATGCTGCTTTCATATGATGCTACTGACACTTGAAAAATAGCCCAGTGCTATCCCATGACTTTTGGCATGTGAATGTATTTGTTAATCGATTTTCAAAATTCTTTTTGAATCTGATACTTACATTTGTCCTCTATGTAATGCACTATTCACTTTTAGACATACTGTAGTCCCTATCCCTTTCCACGCATTGCGCCAACGCGTGACTAGTCGGGTGAACCCGTCGGAGAGAAATTCTGGGGTTGTTGTTGACACCAGGATTGAATGGCAGCTTTGGAACCTCTTCTGCAGTACGATAACGCTCGTCCGCACAAGATCCCTATACACTTCGCCCCTGCGACTTTCACCACTTCCCAAAGAAGAAACAGCAATTTAAGGGGCATGAGTTGCGTTCCGACGACGAGGTGAAAGATGCTATTCAATCTTCTTGTCGATTACAATGCTGGAATTCCTCTCCGACGGGTTCACGCACTGGCGCAGTGCGTGGAAAGGGATGGGGACTATGTCGAAAAGTGAATAGTGCATTACTTGTAAGTATTAGGTGCAAAAAGAGTTTTGAAAATCGGTTAACAAATAAAGTTACAGCCATGGAGGCATTGCTTTTCGACCAACCCTCTTATTTTACTGAGACTTGATTTTTTTTGCAACGAGGCGACACGGCACAGGTTACCCCGCTGTGGGGTGGGTTGTGCCTATACTAAGGTCGGTTGTGCCGTTCACCGTGCTGGGCATTTTAAATTAAAATAGTTTTAGAAGTAAATAGTCTTTTGTAATCTATTTATTAATCAAGTAACACAACCATTTACAGTTCTTCGAGACTAACAATCATATACTAGAGAAAAATAAACAAAAAATTATCAACATTTCTTTCTACTAAAGTTACCAGTAATTTGAATTTCTAAAATTATCATTTGAACTCTTAATGAAATCTATTGTACCCGTACTATTTTAACTCTTATATTGTGAGAGAGAAAAAAAGTAATCAACATTTTTCACTTGAAGGTCTTTGTTAAGTATTACAATTATTTATTTAGTCAGTCAGTTTTGACAATAATGACATTGCTTATTCTTCAAACATTCATCGGAATAGCGTTAGGACAGACATATGTGACACTATTTTCATCACCTATGCAGTTCAAGTGTGCCCAGTTTTTCCAAACATTGCACTCCATATTGGATGTGAGTTAGAATAAGAATCGCAGCAAATGATGCAATACCAATCTAATCTATCCTGGTCATCATCTTGGAAAACTTTCCTTTTAGCTGGGTGTTTACTTTTTTTTTCATTCCTATTTTGGTTTTGTCTTCACGCTGACATTTAACATCTTTTATTTAACACCTAGGGTTGTATCCAACCGTAGGGATTTCTCCTTTTAAGTATATTCACAAACCGTTGTAGCGTCATATGGCTATGTCTGATTCACGTGCTACAGTCATGGTGTATAAACCAAAATGGCGGTCAGCCTTTCATTCGATGAACGTAAGTGGATACTGAAGTGTTATTGGAAAGTTGAGTTTCAACGAAGTTGGAGGGTTGAATTTGGTACACTACCGCCAACAAGGATAACAATAACAAAACTCCGAGACAAGTTTGAAGCCGAAGGAACGGTGAAAGATGTGTTGAAAGGACGGTGCGGAAGAAAGAAGTTCCACTGATAACGAGAATGTTGATGCCGTCATGGAGGTTTTTGCACGATCCCCAAAGAAGTCAGTGAGGCAATGTTCTCGTGAAATTGGTATCGCCAAATCCAGTGTTCATCGAATATTAATATTCCAAGACCTACAATCCAGTTGGTATAACGCTCTGTTCGACGTCGGTGTTGGGAGTGTACTGTGGCAGAAGGTGGACATTTTGAACATGTAAGGGCTTAAGGAAGTTTAAGGAATAAAAAACAACAAACCTTATATTTCTATTTCATTTCGTATAACGTTTCAAAGGATGCATACATCAATTTGGGACACTTTGTATATTTGTTTTATGTCTATGTTTTTATGTATATTTGATAAAAATAGGAAAGAAAATTGGTTGGCAAGTCAGCATAGTGAGCTGAAGGTTCCTGTTTCGAATCCAGCTGTGGAAATTTCTTTCCTATTTTCATCAATTATTTAAACATCTGAGGCTTGGCGTGTAAAAATCCTCACAAGACCTCTCTTCATTCACTCTTTAACGAAAATTAAGTAGGAAAGATAGTTCCAGCTGCGAACTCGGTACTACTCCAACCAGCCCTAAGGACATATAAGCTTAGATAGCGTAATGCTTCCATGACCACGGTGGCCCAATTGGTTGGCGCGTCAGCACGGTGAGCTAAAGGTTCCTCGTTCTAATCCAGGCTGTGGAATTTTCTTTTCTACTTTCATCTTTTGTCATTCTCTGGGGGGGAAAGTTAATGATGGCCGCTCGCAACCTTCTATTTGTATTTCATTTTCTAGTTTATTGCAATTAGATTTTCTTCTTTAGATGCTCTCATGAGGTCACAGCGATTAAAGTCTCAGGCTTATGTAAGAGCCACATTGGAACACCTCATAAGCAAAACTAACAATGCTTGATGGAAGATAAAGCTTATTTTCATATAACAAACGTTATTCTGGAATTCCTACATGAAAAGTTTGGCTTCCATTTGATGTCCCTTCGATACAATGTTATCAAGGCGGTCGCCACATTTTCTTGGTGTTAATCCATATAATATCTACTTGTTGAGATATCTGAGGAAGAAAATTTTCCGTATTAACCATAAAATGTAATACGACTGCGAATATCATTGCGATTTTTTTTCCAAAGATTGGCAGACTAAACTAATCACAAACAGATTCATGTGAAAGTTATACGCCAACAAGATGGAAATATTGAACGCATTCTGCATACTGGTTAATCATGCGAACCAACTGTAATGAAATACTTGTTATATCAAAACTTTTATAAACCATTTTCAGTGTATGATATTCGTACGCCACCATGCAAACGGCAGCTTTCATAATTTACATTTTCAGTATTAATATGTTCAATATTTCATACTGTTGTTTTAGCTTACAGCATTAGCGAATTATTCCAGAAAACTCCTTGGACTTTATTTTAATTAATAATTAACGAATTAGTTTTCCAAAATCTGTTTGGTAAAATAAACTACTTGGTGTCTCTACCATTAGAAAAAGTGCGCTGTTTTCAAAACACTGCATTCTTTTCATTGGTCACCATCTTTTTTTTTTGGTGCAATTATTGCTTATTAAATAAATAATTTATTAATCTTAAAATAGAAATTAAATTATATAAACTTATTAAGTACTTGATCAAACTTTGTCGCTATCTTTTAATTAGGTGCAATTATTGCTCATTAGAGAGATAGTTTATTAAGATAAAAAATGTCCGTTTAAATAAAATAGAAATTGAATTATATAAAGCTACTAAGTTCAGCGATAGCATCAAAAACCGTACTTAAGATAAAAAACTTTGTGAGAAATGGTTATGATAAGAGTTTTTCTACTCTTAGATGCTCTACGTTAACACATAGTAACAAATTATTTGTAATGAAATGATAAAAAAGACTAATCTCTTAAGTAAAGGTAAGTTTAAATTTATCAATTTATAGTACATGACAAATGTTTATTACACTTTTGATAAATAACGCTTTAGTTGCTCAGTAGTAAACAACTCGTATATTTACATTAGAAAGTAAAAAATAAATTTTAATTTGGCTAAGAAACCTAGACAATTTATAGATAATACAAAGTACATTATAGATAAAGTGAAAGATGCATCATTTCTATAACGGTTGATTCTAACTAGAAGCGCAATTTTAAAAATATTTTTAAAATGTTTCATTTATCACGGGATAGCATTTCGGTGAGACTAAGAATACCTCAAGGAAATACCAATACGTTGAGAGCAGTAAGAATTTCAAAAAAATAAAACCAAAATCTCCACAATAAAAACCAATAAAAATTAAAAATTATCATTTATGTTTATTCACGTGAATTTTCTAATTGTTATTGTTCCCAATAATAATTTTCTTCTTGCTTTCCATTCGACTGCTTAGTTTTCTTCCTGAGGATTTAACTTCAGCAAGCATCGCCAGCTGTTTTTGCCCGGAGAACTTATTGTTAAATGTTAAGTATATAATTTATTTTGTTTACAATCTCCTCATTTCTTTTGTTTAAAGTGAGCGAACTTGCTATTGTTGCGCTCAGCAACCGTGTTACTTAGTAACGGCATTGTTACTCTGTATTCTAAATCTATTATTATTTGACCATAGTCGTGTAAAGTTCAATGCATTAAACCTTTTTCTATGAACTGTATTCTATGCTATTTTATTTGCCGTGCCACACATAATCCTAACAGGTTATGGGCCCAGCACGCTTCCACTGCGCAGTGAACATCACGGCTAGGATAAAATAGCAAAAGGCAAAGCGTAATCGCCGAACGTTGACGGACAAGCACGAAGCCATCGTTCTACCACGCTGGTGATAAATTCTAAAGGTAATTATGGCTCAATCTAACACAATAAGTTCCACCCGCCTGGAAGTGCTCAATAAAGACAATTTTGATACCTGGAGAATCCACGCACAAGCTCTACTGATTAAAATCGACATGTGGGACTATGTATCAGGAAAAATTCCAGAGCCCGAACTACCAGAAGACCCAACTGCACCTCAAGTAGCCTCACACACCGAATGGAAAAGACAGGATTTAAAGGCTCGTTCAGACATCCTTCTATCGATGAGTCCATCAGAGCTCAAACACGTCCGTGGATGCCATACGTCACGACAAGTCTGGCAAAAAATAGAATCCGTGTATGCCCCAAGAGGACCCGCACAAATGGCCACACTTCTGAAACAACTTCTACAAAAGAAGATGCTAGAGGGAAACGATGTAAGAATTCATATGGCGCAATTTTTCGAAATAGTCGACAAACTAGAAACAATGGACGTTGATATTAACGAGAAGCTGCTGTCTCTAATGCTCTTACAAAGCCTGCCTGCAAGCTTCGAGATCTTTAGAAGAGCAATCGAATCACGTGACACGCTTCCCAATATTGAAGGAACCCAAAACGAAAATAATCGAAGCTAGTCAATCCATCAATGAGGATCTCAAATAAGGTGAACACGGTGCGCTATATACAAAACAACAAGGTTCAAGAAACGCTTCCGGCCCCTCCAACCCAGCGGTAAGCTAAAACCAAATTCAAGTGCAACTACTGTAAAAAACTAGGATATAAAACTGTAGACTGTTACGTCAAAAAGAAAAATGATAGGCAGAAAGCAAACACCGCTGAGGAGGCATACTTCACCACTCAGGTTAGTCCGCAAACAAGCAATAGAGTAAATTTAGTGAACGAATCTAGCAGATGGTGCTTTGATAGTGGTAGTACGTCACATCTGTGTAACGATAAACAACTATTTGTGAACACCGAGAATGCTTTAAGCAACCTCAAACTTGCCGATGGAAGCGACACAAATGTTATTGCAAAAGGTGATGTAAGAATTAACACCTCGATAAATAATATTAGCAAGACCATTAAGTTGGAAAATGCCCTGCTCGTTCCTCACTTAAAAACTAATCTGCTATCTGTTGTCAAAATCGTAAATAGGGGATACAGCGTCACATTCACGAAGGAAAACGCAATCATAAAGGATCCAGATGACAACGTCAAGTTGATTGCAGATCGTGATGGCGATCTCTTTTATCTACGAGAGCAAGCAAACACGCGCTAACAACTAATGACAAACGTAATGATATCAATATATGGCATGATCGCATGGGACACCTCAATTCCAAGGACCTGATCTCGATGAACAATAAGCGAGTCGCAATCGGTCTAAACTTTGACTCTAAATCTTCTAACACTTCATGCAAGATTTGTAGTTTGGGTAAACTGACATCAGCTCCTTTCCAGACTCGAAAGAGGAGATCGGCCCAAACATTGGACCTCATTTTCTGAGACGTCTGTGGATCCATGAGAACGCAATATCTTGGTGGTGCACGATATTTTGTCACCATGATAGATGACTACAGTGGATGGTGTGAAGTTTATTTCGTCCACAACAAAAGTGAAGTTCCCTCGAAATTCGTGGAATTCAAGACGACAGTGGAAAACCAAACAGGCCATAAGATTAAGGCTTTTCAATCCGATAATGGCAAAGAGTACTGCAACTCCACCATGGATAAGATACTCCAAGACGCAGGAATTCGCAGACGCTTAACTGTGCCGCATACTCCAAAACAGAATGGCGTCGCAGAGCGACGCAACCGCACCCTTGTCGAAACCGCTAGGTGCATGATGCTTCAGTCAGGACTTCCTCCGATATTTTGGGCGGAAGCGATTGCAACGGCAAATTATGTGCGAAACCGATGCATATCCTCGACTTTAAAAAATCGTACCCCATATGAGATATGGACCGGACACAAACCCATTGTCAGCCACTTTCGGACTTTCGGATGCCAAGCGTTCATACTCAAAAAATCACCTAATCGTGGGAAATTCGATCCAAAAGCCAAAGAAGGAACGTTCATTGGATACTCCAACATATCAAAAGGATATAGAGTATGGATCCCAAGCGAGATGAAGGTGTGCATCTCACGAGATGTAAGATTTTCTGATCAATTCAACGCTCGAGAAAGCTTTGAAGATTTCATCTCACATTCAACTAAATCCGGTCGATTTTCGCTACTGGAAGATTCAACTTTTGATCCGACTGATTTCGTGGAAATCTCTTCTAATGACAAGGACAAAACTCATCCATACACGCCGGAAATCAAACTTGAAGATCAAAATGGGAAAAGCGACAAGACGGATGCTCAACAACCACAACTTAAACGAGATCCAGGTCGTCCCAGGAAGATAATATCCAAAAAAAGGCCGCCCTACAAAACAATATAACTTAAGAAATCGCACTACACAAATGGAACCCACCAGCACAAAAGCAGACGAAACATCGATTGACACCGATGAAGATGCTGGAGACGCTGAAGACGTTCCAGCGACAATGCTGATCTCGGAAATTCCGTTTGATGAAGCTGTGAATGGACCTAACAGCGAAAACTGGAAGGAAGCCATGTATTCTGAAATCAAGAGTCTAGTTCAGAATGAAACTTGGGAACATGTTCCAAGATCCGACCACAAAACAATAGGATGCAGGACAGTCCTACGTAACAAATATGGAGTCGACGGATCATTAGAAAGAAGCAAAGCACGCGTAGTAGCTCAAGGCTTTTCTCAACGACCTGGAGTCCATTACTATGATACCTTTGCCCCTGTAGTCAGACAACTCACTCAGAACACTAGCTGCGTTGGATGCAGAAACCAAAATGAAAATTATACAACTAGATGTCACTACAGCATATCTCAATGGTCATATGGACACCACCATATACAAGGAAATGCCAGAGTTCCTTGAAGAAATGCTTTCCAAAATGATATCAAGAGAAGTGGATATTAATTTAAGAAACAAGGCGCATGATATGCTATCCAAAATTCGCAGCGGAGATCACGTCTGCAAACTGAAAAGATCTCTTTACGGATTGAAACAATCAGGCAGATTATGGCACTCTAAACTTGACAACACTCTCCGTAAGCTTGGATTTACACCCACAAGCGCCGACCCGTGTATGTACACAGACGATGCAAAAGAAACTTTTATACTTATGTTGATGATATTCTTGCATGCTCCAAAATTCCGACGAAACTGAAAAGATTCCGAGAATCCTTCAGTAAAGAATTTTCAATAAAGGACTTAGGTGAAACCAAAATTTTGTCTAGGAATCGAGATATCTCAACACAAGAACGCTCAATATACAGAAATCCGACTTTCGCAAACAGGATATATCAAAGACCTCCTCAACAGGTTCGGAATGGAAAATTGTAAAACGGTGAATACTCCACTGAACCCAGGAATCAAACTTACTACAGAACCTATTGAAAAAGAAAAACAGGCCACATTGCCTTATCGCGAACTCGTTGGAGGCCTTATGTATCTCGCCACTGGCACACGCCCAGATATTGCTCATGCTGTAAGCTACCTGAGTCAATTCAACGCAGACTATGGAAAATCCCACTGGACTCAAGCGAAGAGAGTACTCAGATATCTGAAGGGCACCATGAGCCTCTCTCTAATCTATAAAGGGACAGGACAATCCCTACAAGGCTACGTAGATGCTGACTGGGGAGGATGCACGATGGACCGCCGATCCTACACAGGATATACTTTTATCTTAGGAGGCAGCGCCATATCCTCGGAAAGTAGAAAGCAAAGAACAGTCGCATTATCTTCAACTGAGGCTGAGTATATGGCCCTCTCTGATGCCGTAAATGAATCTATATATCTCAATAGATTGTTAACCGAACTTGGATTCGAAAGGCTCAGCCATGTCCACCTCTTCAGTGACAACCAAGGAGCGGAAAAACTTGCACGAAACCCAGTCTTTCACAGTCGATCAAAACACATCGACATTAGGTATCATTTTGTGCGTCAATTTCTGGTCGATCACCCAATCAATTTAAATTACTCCGTACCGAAGATATGATTGCAGATGCTATGACCAAAGCGCTCACCGGAACAAAGCTGCAAACATGCATCCGAGGTATGGGACTTAAAACTCCAAAAGAAGAATACCTCGATTGAGGGGGGGTGTTAAGTATATAATTTATTTTGTTTACAATCATCTCCTCATTTCTTTTGTTTAACGTGAGCGCACATGCTATGTTACGCTCAGCAACCGTGTTACTTAGTAACGGCATTGTTACTCTGTATTCTAAATCTATTATTGTTTGACCATAGTCGTGTAAAGTTCAATGCATTAAACCTTTTTCTATGAACTGTATTCTATGCTATTTTATTAGCCGTGCCACACATAATCCTAACATTAAATAAAAAGGATAAATACTCAGCTTGTATTGTATTTATCCACGCAGGACATAGGCCTCTCCCACCACAGGGGGGGGGGGGTATTTGGTCTAATTTCCCACGCTGATCAGACGGGTTGGGAGATACATTTTTGAGCTTCTGCCAACTTTTGAAGAAAAATTTTTCCTGAATGTTGTGATGTGAATAAAAAAATTAATTCGCTCTTTCCATACTTCTCGATTGTTCTTGATTAATATTCATTTTATTAATAAAAAAATCCCTATTTTCATTTCGAAGTACATGTAATGAGATGAATGTTTACTTCAGCATAATTCAGTTTTGAATAATTTATTTATTAATTTTTTTATTAATTTTTGAAATTGACTCAGTACTAATTAGTAAAAGTTTAATCACAATAACCTAAAATTAGTCGATGAATTACGTTTTCCTCTTAAATGCAAGCAAAAAATGTAACTGTGAGCTTAGCCAAAGCAAGGTAAGTGGATCCAAAATGGCCGCCAAACTTAGCAGACGCTCAACTTGTCGTTACTTTCCCTATCCAGAGCTTTACCGGGACCTAGATGTAGAGAGTAGCGACATCCTTTTATGCCTCCAATTCACGTCTTTCATTGGTTCAAGGCAGTCACGAGGTCCATTGGCAGCCATTGTTGTGGCAAAAGCAATTACGCTCGCCGTTCGTTTAGCTTATTTTGTCATGCAATCAGTGCTGTACTTTAGTAAAATTCTGCCCCCTTACTGTATTCTGTACAGCACCGGTCCCCCCCCCCTCGCTACATGCTCTGAATGTAGTATACATGTATTCATCTATTTCAGTTCCATGCTCGTTTTTTATTTTAAGATTTTTTATGAATGCCGAGGTCTTACGAGATTTTATTAATTGCGGAAGAAGTAAAATAAATAAATAAATAAATAATAAAATAAAAAAAGGATGAAGAAAACTGTATTGTCTTTTACAAAGGTGACAAAATTTAGAAACATTATAAAAATATTAATTTAACAAACAACATCCACATTAATATACTCAAAAAACAGTTCTTTATATTATTTAGCAGGCTCAGTATTAAGAGTAGCTCAGGTAAATGAAAGATACAGGAATCTGACAACGGTGATTCATTGGCTGGAATTAAATCTTTATAAAAATTTACGGAATTGAATTCGTATATTAATTTTGAAACAAAAGGTAAATATAGTCTATTTGTTATTGTTTCTGAAATTGTCTTCAAATTAATTTAGGAACTTGAAAAATGAATAAGAGTGGATGAAGATATCTGGTGAAAGAAGAATACAAGACACCGCAAACAATATTTCTTAATCATCTCATTGCTCCGTTTACCCGAATTGTCATAACGTTTATGAGAAAATTATAAATTTTTCTTCTTAATCCGGAAAAAAAATTCATAAATATACAAGCATGAGAAGCGCTGTCCATAAATTATAATTTTTCCTTCGTTATATCTGTGAAAAAAAAATCTACAAACGAGATTTAATTATTATATAATTCAGTATTAATCGAATTAATTCATATTTAAAAAAAAAGGATAAGTGAATTAATTTAAAAATTGTGATATTTTAATTATTTCCATAAGGGAAAAATTAGCAACTAAATAGATGGAATGTATTGTTTTTTTAGATTGATATGTCTAGCATTAATACCAGACATATCAATTCTATTATAACGCTAGGCATATCAGTCTACAAAACAATGCATTCCATCTCCTTAGTTTTAATTTTTAGATGCTAATTTTTCCCTTATGGAAATCGTTAAAATATCACAATTAGACATAACTCTATTTTCAATTCTATAACTTATGTATTAAGTTAATAAATTTATCTGACACTGAGATGCTTTTTGTATTTATTTCTGTCTTATATCAAACTATAATTCGAGTCGGTATATCATGGATTTCCTATAGCGCAGCATTACGAAGACTGCTTTTTGCCACAACAATGGCGCCGAGGCAGGAGTTGCCGCTACTCTCCACATCTAGTGCTCTACCGGGACCGACGGCTTAACCTGCCCTCCGAAGCACGGGGGGAGAAGTAAGAACTCTCTTCACTGAATGGGGTCACCCAACCGGTTGCTAGCCACGCTAGGCGGAGCTTATCTTCCAGAGCTGGCATGCCCACGGCTACCCCCTATTGTTAAATATTGTTTTTTATTTTTGACGTTAGCCAAAGAGACATTATTATAAAGTTAGTATCAATTTTTTTGCTGTTTTCGAGGCCATTTACTCGGTTTTAAGTTTATGTAATTAATTCACGCGAATAAACATAAATGATATCAATAATTTTTAATATCTATTGTTTTTTTTGTTGAGATACTGGTTTTATCTTATTTTTTTTTTTTGAAAGAAGAATAGATCAAGGTTTCCCAAACAATGATACATGCCCAATAGGGAGAAATATCAAAACATAAACATTGAATATCCGCCATCTTTTGAGGGCATCGAGACCCATGGCTGCCATGGCTCTGAAATTATCCCATTGTTATACAATACATCCAAACACGCAACAACTCGTTACCATCGTTATACAATAACAAGTCGGGCAAATACGGCGCACTTCGATGAGTAGCAGTATAGGATTGCCTTCCTCTTGCCCTCAAAAAATGGCAGCTGTACCCATCATTCAATGCGAAGATATTTTCCCCTATACAAGTCCTCAGGAAATATTAATGAAACAAAAAAAAATATCACCATTTCAGCCTAAATTCACGAAGAACATGCTTATCTCATATTATTATTATTATTATTATTATTATTATTATTATAGAGATAAATAAGATTTTGTTTTACATAATAGAGTGGGCTACGCAAAAAGTAATGCAGATAATGTCGGTCTGCGGTCGGAAAAATTTTTGAAAACGCTGGAATAAATTTAGTAGTAGTTGCCTAAATTTGATCCAGATAATTATCTCAGAGCAGCATTAATATTTTCGACCATGAAAGGTTATTTTTTTAATTGTAGGTTCTGATTTTTTAAATGACATTATCGGTGAGTTTTTAGCAACTAGCTTACGTCTTCCCATGAAACTTACAGAAATAATTCAAACATATATGAAAGTTTGTAGCCAAATGTTTATTCTGGAAATTTCTTTCCTATTTTCATCAATTATTTAAACATCTGAGGCTTGGCATGTAAAAACCTCACAAGACCACTCTTCATTTACTCTTTAACGAAAATTAAGTAGTTCCAGCTGCGAAGTCGGTACTACTCCAACAAACCCTAAGGACATATAAGCTTAGATAGCGTAATGCTTCCATGACCACGGTGGCCCAGTTGGTTGGCGCGTCAGCACGGTGAGCTAAAGGTTCCTCATTCTAATCCAGGCTGTGGAATTTTCTTTTCTAGTTTCATCTTTTGTCATTCTCTTGGGGAAAAGTTAATGATGGCCGTTCGCAACCTTCTATTTGTATTTCATTTTCTAGTTTATTGCAATTAAATTTTCTTCTTTAGATGCTCTCATATGAGGTCGCAGCGATTGAAGTCTCAGGCTTATTTAACAGCCACATTGGAACACCTCATAAGCAAAACTAACAATGCTTGATGGAAGATAAAGCTTATTTTCATATAACAAACGTTATTCTGGAATTCCTACATGAAAAGTTTGGCCTCTATTTGATGTCCCTTCGATACAATGTTATCAAGGCGGTCCCCACATTTTCTTTGTGTTAATCCATATAATTTCTACTTGTGGGGACATCTGAGGAAGAAAATGTTCCGTATTAACCATAAAATGTAATACGACTGCGAATATCATTGCGATTTTTTTTCCAAAGATTGGCAGAGTAAACTAATCACAAACAGATTCATGTGAAGTTATACGCCAACAAGATGGAAATATTGAACGCATTCTGCATACTGGTTAATCACGCGAACCAATTGTAATGAAATACTTGTTATATCAAAACTTTTATAAACCATTTTCAGTGTATGACATTCGTACGCCACCATGCAAACGGCAGCTTTCTTAATTTACATTTTCAGTATTAATATGTTCAATATTTCATACTGTTGTTTTAGCTTACAGCATTAGCGAATTATGCCAGAAAACTCCTTGGACTTTATTTTAATTAATAATTAACGAATTAGTTTTCCAAAATCTGTTTGGTAAAATAAACTACTTGGTGTCTCTACCATTAGAAAAAGTGCGCCGTTTTCAAAACACTGCATTCTTTTCATTGGTCACCATCTTTTTTTTTGGTGCAATTAATGCTTATTAAATAAATAATTTATTAATCTTAAAATAGAAATTAAATTATATAAACTTATTAAGTACTTGATCAAACTTTGTCGCTATCTTTTAATTAGGTGCAATTAATGCTCATTAGAGAGATAGTTTATTAAGATAAAAAATGTCCGTTTAAATAAAATAGAAATTGAATTATATAAAGATACTAAGTTCAGCGATAGCGTCAAAAAACCGTACTTAAGATAAAAAACTTTGTGAGAAATGGTTATGATAAGAGTTTTTCTACTCTTAGATGCTCTACGTTAACACGTAACAAATTATTTGTAATGAAATGATAAAATAGACTAATCTCTAAGTAAAAGTAAGTTTCAATCAGTTTATAGTACATGATAAATGTTTATTACACTTTTGATAAATAATACTTTAGTTGCTCAGTAGTAAACAACTCGTATCTTTACATTAGAAAGTAAAAAATAAATTTTAATTTGGCTAAGAAACCTAGACAATTTATAGATAATACAGAGTACATTATAGATAAAGAGAAAGATGCATCATTTCTATAGCGGTTGATTCTAACTAGAAGCGCAATTTAAAAATATTTTTAAAATGTTTTATTTATCACGGGATAGCATTTCGGTGGGACTAAGAATACCTCAAAGAAATACCAATACGTTGAGACCAGAAAGAATTTCAAAAAAATAAAACCATAATCTCCACAATAAAAACCAATAAAAATTAAAAATTTTCATTTATGTTTATTCACGTGAATTTTCTAATTGTTATTGTTCCCAATAATAATTTTCTTTTTGCTTTCCATTCGACTGTTTAGTTTTCTTCCTGAGGATGTAACTTCAGCAAGCATCACCAGCTGTTTTTGCCCCGAGAACTTATTGTTAAATAAAAAGGATAAATACTCAGCCTGTATTTATCCACTGCAGGACATAGGCCTCTCCCACCACAGACCAGACGAGTTGGGAGATACATTTTTGCGCTTCTGCCAGCTTTTGACGAATGCTACAAGGTGGCGGTCGTAGCATCCGGGACCTAATTTTTTGCCTAATTCATTATACAAATGGCCTAGTTGTTTGCACATGTCTTGAATGTCATTTATGTTAAATCTTTTATCCGTTTTCGAGACTATTGAGGCATAGGATGTCTCCGGAGTAACTTTAGTTGGGACTCGTTTGACTTGCGGATATTTTGGGCATTTTGTATAACTGGATGTGTGCTGCCCATCGCATCTTATACACTTTGGAGGATCTTGTCCTTTAATATTTGGGCAGTCTCGTGACTGGTGGTCTTTAGCACATTTGTTACAACGAGGGGCTTCAGTACACCCTAGAGATATATGACCAAATCGTAAGCAATTAAAGCATTGTAATGGTCTCTTATTTCCACGGAACATTTCGATGGATACAGCTAAGGTCCTATGCGAGTAACATTTCTTAGAGTCTTGTTGTGCTCTGTGTTCGCTAACAGAACCAGAATCATGGGCATATCTATGGATCCTTTAGATTTTTTAAGTCTGGTCACTTGCTCAGGAAAATAATTGACCTTTTTTAGGTCTTCCTTAAAATCGTTAAGGTCATAGGTCACGTCTACATTTCGTATAACGTATTTGAGGACTTTTTCCGATTTAAGTTGATGATGCTGAATCTTTAGCACGTTATCAGCCTTAATGCCAGACACCAATTTACTATGCGTTTCCTCATCATGACACCTTATTTTGATCGTCTCTACTCTGCCTGTGTGTACAGTAATTTGGTTAATCGCCACATGCTTTTGAATCTCGCCCAGGATTTGCTTGATTGGCTGACCGTGAGTACGTATTATGATTGGCGGAATATAGGAGCTGCTCTTGGTATTTGGCTTTTCAACATTTTTTCGCTGTTCGGACTTGCTTTCTCGAAAAGCAACAGCGATTGTATCATTTATATCAACAACATCCTTGATGTTGTCAATTTTCAACGCTTTTTTAGCCTTTTTGGATTTTGCAAGTATCCATTTATCCGTATCTTTGTATAGCCGTTTGCGATTTGTACTATTCGGGTCTTTGCCAACGTTATCATTACTCCCTAAGCCGGAGGGGATAATTTCCATAGGCTGATGATTCACACTCTCTATTTCACAAGAGTCTCTTAGATAGTCAGAAGTTTCACCTGTAGGCTGATTACCTTTCATTGACAGAGCAGAGAATTGATCATTGAGGAACTGCTCCAACTTATTAAAGTTCTCGTTGGCTTCATTACGTGCTGCAGATATTTCAGCATTCGGATTAGCAATTTTAGTGACTCGACTTTTCCTTGTAAATTATCATATTTAGTGCACATTTCTTGGCGCAAAACCTCTAGCTTATCCTTAATTATAGCATCAAAAGCTTCGAATCTGTAATCTTTACAGGCATCTTTATAGATCTCGCCATATGTATATTTACCGTCACTTGTTTTTTGGCTTGTGAGGGCTCTCTTCACTGAATGGGGTCACCCAACCCGTTCTTGGCCACGCTAGGCGGAGCTTAACTACCAGAGCTGGCATGCTCTGTGATGAAAGCCCCCTAGCCAACAGCTACCCCCTATTGTTAAATATTGTTAGCTAAAGAGACATTATTATAAAGTTAGTATCAATGTTTTTGCTGTTTTTGGCTGTTTACTCGGTTTTAAGTTTATATAATTAATTCACGCGAATAAACATAAATGGTATCAATAATTGTTAATATCTATTGTTTTTTTTGTTTTTTTTTTGTTGAGATACTGGTTTTATTTTATTAATTTTTTTTTGAAAGAAAAATAGATCAAGGTTTCCCAAACAATGATCCACGCCCAATAGGGAGAATTATCAAAACATAAACATTGAATATCCGCCATCTTTTGAGGGCATCGAGATCCATGGCTGCCATGGCTCTGAACTTATCCCATTGTTATACAATACATCCAAACACGCAACAACTCGTTACCATCGTTATACAATAACAAGTCGGGCAAAAACGGCGCACTTCGATGAGTAGCAGTATAGGATTGCCTTCCTCTTGCCCTCAAAAAATGGAGGCTGTACCCATCATTCAATGCGAAGATATTTTCCCCTATACAAGTCCTCAGGAAATATTAATGAAAGAAAAAAAATATCACTATTTCAGCCTAAATTCACGAAGAACATGCTTATCTCATATTATTATTATTATTATTATTATTATTATTATTATTATTATAGAGTTAAATAAGATTTTGTTTTACATAATAGAGTGGGCTACGCAAAAAGTAATGCAGATAATGTCGGTCTGATGTCGGAAAAATTTTTGAAAACGCTGGAATAAATTTAGTAGTAGTTGCCAAAATTTGATCCAGATAATTATCTCAGAGCAACATTATTATTTTCGACCATGAAAGGTTATTTTTTTTAATTGTAGATTTTTTTTTTTTTCGGTGAGTTTTTAGCAACTAGCTTACGTCTTTCCATGAAACTTAGCCAAATGTTTATTGTGAGTTTAAATAGTATGAAAATTTTGGTCCTTTCTGAAAAAGGTTATGCATATGGCAAATTCGATATGGAAATATAGGTCAGAGATAAGCCCATTGTTATTATGGCTAAGTGCAACTACATTTAATTCTAATCGATCATATTTTCAGCAAATAAATGACGGAAAATTTTTAAGATAACACTTGTTCAATAATTTTTATTTGACATTGTCGCTTTAATAGAAAGAATACTTGATAATTATTAAGGTTCGTTATATAAGCACTGAGATGAAAAATGTTTTATGCAAAAACAGATAAAAGCTACTCGTCATTTAATCTTAATAAATAAAGATAAAGAAACTGAAAAAAAATTCTTCAAAGTTATCATAATTAAAAAATAGAATTAAAAATTATCCAGGTCGCGGAATTTTCCCTTCCCTTTTCTATTTTGTACTTAATAAATAAACCTTGAAATATGTCCCACTTCCTAGAATTTCTTTGATAAAAAAGTTCATTTTTTTACCTTTAAGATTACAGTCCAAAAAAAGACCTTGTAGGTTATTTTTGGCGTTGAGATAAATGATAAGCTAATTGCCAAACACGTCAGTCTGAAACTATGTTTTAATATAGATACTGTACTCCATATTTTTAAATGTAAAACACAAAAATTAACCCATCACTCATGCTATAAGACTTTTCTGTGTAGGCTTCTTAAATACAAAATGTTTATAAAAACGAGATTTAATAAATATTTTCAAGTTGTTTGTCTACTATTTGATTCTGGTTATCCAAAATCAAAACTTGAAATTGCAACAGAAAAACCTTTGATGCTGACAATTCTTCCAAGATGGTTCCAAAAGCGAACAAACTTGTCAAAATTGATAAAGGACAATCTCTCTCCGAAATATAAGCTGTTATTCAGAGTTGTTTTACTCTAATTCATCTTAATTAATCTTTTAATTAAGTATTTCAGTTTACATAAGCTGATAAGGTGGCGTTGCGGCATGATCGCTCCTCCTCGCTCAATCAACTTCTTAAAAGATCGGGTTTATCCCGAAAAACCCGAATTCTGCCACAGCAGAAAGAGGGCATTCGTCGGCATGTTCTAGAGTTTAATGCGGACTTACTGCATTCAACTGTAGAAAACACGATTTTGCGAATGGAAAGTCTTCTGGAAACAGAGGGAAACAAGTTAAGAGGAAAAAGGTTTTATCAAACCAAGCTTTTATAATGTTTTATTTAGTGGCAACAATACAGCTTAATTTTGCAACAATAAACAATAGATACATTTACTCTCGCCATAACGAAATGTCCAATTGTTACAACAATCAATTCGTAGTAATGAGTTAGTACCATTAGAACACGAACCAATGAACCGATTTGAAATTTTTTTTCTTTATCATAAATTGTCATCGATTCTGCATAAGTGTGTCAAATTGCAGCTCCCTAGCTTGTCGGAAAGTTGGTTTAATATTGATTACAAGATTTGACCTAAACAAACTAACACAGCAAAGTTAATAAAAGCTTATAAATAATAATGAACATTTGTAGTACCATTTGTCGGGCTGAAGCTCCACCTATTGGCGATCTTTTGTACCAATTTTTGTTTATTTAATAAATGGCGAGCGCATGATCTGCATTCTGTGTTCTTCGAGTTTTATGTCATTTGCGCTAGTAGATTTGCCTCTAAGACCAATTACAGTTCGAATATCCGATTGTATCATCACATTAATCTTATATCGACGAGTCCTCCAATGTAGCCGATTTAAATAAGTGTTCATCTACAAATGACTATTTTAAAAAATTCAAATGAAGAACAAATATACGTTAAATAATTGCAGCATGCAAGATAGTCCTCAACTGCTGAGCCTTCATGATACCTCGATTGCATGTGTGTTTCAAAAGTTCCCGTGTTTCAAAACTTCCCGAATGCAGGAGATGACTTTCCCTGCATAACGTACTGTTGTGCAGGCATGCTGAAGGGCTGGTAGACAGGAGCCACTGTCTCTCAACTTCAAGCATCAATTAATGGATGCTCCCAGTCGTTACAAATCCCGCTATTTATTTTACATAGCAGATGAAAATATCCTTTCACAATCTGCATTTGATACTGGAATGGAAAGCAGCGCACTTGTTATTTACTGGTATGTCCATAAAAGATGTTTCCATTTTGATTGGAGCATTTAGAGTTCCGTGCGTGGTGCTTGTTAGGTTTTTATTTCACCACCTTTTAGAGGCATTTGAATATAAGGTATCATCATTTAGAATCTCAGATTCAGTTCTACTTTTTTTCATAGCAACAGGCTTCCAGAGTATACATTTAATTATTGGTACATTATTTCCTACTGCCTGCTACATACGACTAGTAGCAGCCACCTCACAAGAAAGAATCAAGATTTTGACGACGTACAAAGTCCAGGAAGACGACGAGAACGTGTGCTTGGAGAATGTTGCCTATCCCGGAATATTTGCTTAGGCTGTAGGCCATCAAGCCATGCAAATAGGCGAATATGAGAGTGAAATTAAAGGTTAAAGTAAAGTAGAAGGTATTAAGCTTATGCCGGTACAGTAACAGCTTAAACAACGTTTATTGCGTGCAAACAAACAAATGAAATACAGTATGCAAGAACGAGCAGAGATGGTTCTCCTTTGCGCGAGAGGGGATTTGACGTTGCACAATGCCGCTGACGAATTCCATGCCCAACATCCTCCTGCTGTCATAGGTTAGGTTTTTCCTACATACAGAAGGGGCAGTTCGGGAACTTTTGAAACACACGATATTGTTATCAAAGCAACGAATTAGTCTTACGAAATATCGATATCTGTTGGTAATATCTTTATTTTAATGGATAGGAAAATGTAATGATAAATCATAAAATGATTTGCAGATATACTGCCCTACCAAAATATCCGGACACCCCTCTTCACAAGCCCTATATGAATATAATGAAGGCGATAACAATGGCTGCTATAATGTTAAGTTTTTTTTTACATTCCTTTGGCGGGACTCGTTGCGACTCGGCCTTTAAATGATCCAATAATTGATGCGATCAGTAGCTGGTGGCTTGTGCAGCCGTTTGCGGCCTTCCAGCACACCCTACATCAGTTCAAAATCAATCGGGTTTACATCACGACGCTGATCTGGCTATGGCAGCAGCTTCATGTCAACATTTCTTTGTTGAATGAGTACAATGGCATGGGGTACAATGGAGGAAGCAGTCTGGTTCAATGCCAAAAAATTCTGCCATATATAGGAAGGTCATTTTCCAAAATATCGTGGTATCTTGGGGCCAACGCATATCAACACGAGTTATAACTCCTCTCCACCATGATTCTTCACTGTATCCTGTAGTTATAACCCCACGAAGCACTTTTGATCGTATTTCTTTTGGGCGCCACTAGACCCACACACGATTGGGAGATTGCTGGATATTGAAGCGGCTTTCATCACTCAACATAATCCTTGCCTAATCATCACTAGTCCAATAGCGACTCTCCTTAAACTACTGCAGACGACGTAGAGCATTCAGCTTTAAGACAAAAAGCTTCCTATTTCCGTCCCTATTTCATGAAGGACACGTTGAACTGTGCGAACTGATGGGCCAAGAGTCGATGAGCAGGCGTCTGGGTCCACTACAAAAGCAGCAGTGATGTTCTGAAATGTTCTTTTGAGATTCTTACATTTGCAGTAATAAGCGGTTATGATCACTTGAAATGAAGATAAATAGTACCATGAATCCTTGCGGGTTAAGGATGCTAACCAAAAATATAAAAAAGATAACAGTCAATAATAAATAATAGACATTGGTTTATTAATCTTCCACTCAAAAAGGGAAAAGAAACGGAACATTACTTATTACTGATGCCAGGAATAAGTAATACCCCGTTTCTTGTTCGTTTCTGATTGGTTTAACGAGTTTTTTTTCATTTACGCATGCGCCAGTTTCTTTCTTGCTGGGCACTACAAGTAGTTATGCACTACTCGTAACTATAAACATGGATGAAGAAAAGATGGATGGGACACTCCATTGCCTTTCTCAGCGAGTTTTAAAGCTGTAGATTAGGAAAGTACGGCAAAGTTCGTCGTCTGCTACCAAATCCGCCATTGTTATCGTCTGGAAATATAACTGACAATCAGTAAATTCTGTAACTATTGATTTTTCTATAAATTTTGTTTTCAATTATAATTTTTTATTCATTTATCCTTAATAAACGATTTACAAGTAATTAATAAATTTTAAAAAACATTGTATGTTGTTTTTGTAATTTTATTTATCAAAATATAATTTTATAAATTTTTATTAAAATATAACTTAATAAACTTTTATCAAATTAATTTTTATATTTATATCAAAAATTTTACTTTACCAATTTTAACTTTATTAAATTATAAAAATTTAAATTATTAAAAAAATCTATAATTATAATTATAAAAAATATCAAATATAATTTAATAAAATAGGAACTATTAAATTTAAGTTTTTGATTTAAATATAAAAATTGCTTTGATAATTATATTTTGATAGAAAATTTTAAAAATTATAATTTGGAAAAACTATCAGTTTGATTACAAAAAAAATTACAAAAAAATAACTACACATGCAATGTATTTTGAAATTTATTCATTTATGGTGGTTTATAATATTGACGTAAAAAATCTACCAAAATCTTATAGCTAAATTTTTCTATATTCTTTTCACCAAAATAGCAAATTTTCGTTATTCAATTTCATACGTTATATTCAAGTTTAATGATGAGTGATAATTAACTTTGCTAAAATACGATGAAAATAACGTGGACGTTTTCTTTCAAGTTTTGCCTCTACATTTCACAGATACTTTAACCTTGTTATATTGAATTGTATTTTCTTAAAAAGAACTATATTCAACAAAAAATTATATTTTCTGATCGTCTGAGAATTGCACAATGCAACATTTCTATAACATTCGGTAAAGTTATAGTAGAAACGTACTTACTTCTTATTACTTCTTCGGATATTTTAACGAATTTATTAACTTCCAAGGAGCATAGATTGAAGGATCCTGAATTTTTGTGAATTCGGATTAAAGTTCAGGATCAGTCAACGAATATTTCATTAAAACCTTAATCTAAATTGCATCTTCCACATGCATTTCAATGGTATCTATCGCTGCGTTTGGGCCAACAATGGATATGAAATTTTGACTTTATTTTTTTTTTTTGTAAATTTTTGTAAAAGGCTCTAGGTAAAGCGTTTTAGACGTGTGCTTTTTAAATGCACGAAGTAAAGCTTATCTCACAAAGTCACAGAGTAGAATTTAGTTGTGGCCTTGTCTCTGTTTGAGTGGTCTGCAGCAATACTTTAACACTATCTTTTAACATATTCATGAGGTTACCCAGATACCTTTGAATTTTAACCAATTCGTCGTGGTCTGCGACTCCCTTTCAAATAGAAGCAGAAGCAACCACATCAAAAGTTCTTCCGACAAACTCACGTGACAGCTGTTCTACCAATCAGCAGCTGCGGGCGGCGCGGAAAAGGTTTGCCGTACTTTCCTAATCTAGAGCTTTAAGCGAGTTTGATTTTGGGACGACATCTGGAGCTTTGCGTAGTACTAAATATAACCGTCTGCTTAAGTAGGTTAATAAAATTAAAAATAGACTAAAAACAATAAAATAAAAAATATAAAAAACTTTCTAAGCACACTTTTATCTTAAAAAGCCACTTAATATATGAATTTCTTTTTTAAAAATTTCTAGTACTACGCAAATCGAAACAATGGTGGTGAAGTTTCGATTTAGTACAACGTAAAGCATAAACCGAAACTATTTTTCTTTATTTCCCAGACAGATTTGGTTTAGTACTACGCAAATCCACAGAGAGCGCCACTGAAAAAAAACTCACGCTCGACGCATAAGAGTGCCCCATCCATCTTTTCTTCATCCATGCTATAAACGACAAAACTCAAGCCAAAAATATTCTTCCAATAAATCCTGTTACTCTCCAATTAAATGCCACACAGCGAGGCAGATCCCATTAAAAACTTGTAGCTGCCTTCGTATAGTAAAGCAATTCTAATAACAGTCAACATAGCACGAGGGGTGATCAAAAAGTAATGCCGCGTATATTTTTTTCTCTAAAATCGTGACCGGGAAAAAATAAACACATGTACATTCGATAGAACAATTCAACTTTTATTTTTTCTCATAATCTCCAAGCCGATTGAGGCAACGATTCCAGCGGTGGACAAGTTTTTCCACGCCCTGTCGACAAAAGTCGTCCGATTGAGTGCGGAACCCTTGCGAACTGTCGATTTCACCTCGTCGTCGTCACGGAAATATTGACCGGTCAGTGACTTTTTCAACGGTCTGAAGATATGGTAGTCACTGGGAGCGAGGTCCGGGCTGTATGGAGGATGAAGTAGTATTTCCCAGTTCCATCGCTGCAACAGGTCAGTGACCCGTTTCGATGTGTGGGAACGTGCATTGTCGTGGTGCAGCACGATATCTTCTCCATTGCCAAGTCAGGTCTTTTCCTGCGTATGGTCGCTCGACGATTCCTCAATGTGCCTCTGTAGCGTTCGGAATTGACTTTGGTATGCGTTAGAAGAAACTCAAGCAATATCGGACCACGGCAATCTCAAAAACATGTCAACATGACCTTGCCGGCTGATGGTACAGTTTTGAACTTTTTCGTTGTGGGAAATGAGGTGTGTTTCCAAACCGCCGATTGCATCTTGGTTTCGGATTTGAAATGGTGGACCCACGATTCATCGCCTGGTGATAATTCGATCCAAAAAAACCCTGACCCTTCTCCTGGTATCGGGTGAGATGTAGCAAACAAGCATCGAACCGAGCACCTTGATGTTCGGCCGTCAACTGTCGTGGCACCCATCTGCATAATACTTTACGAAAGCGGAGCTGCTCGTGAACAATGTCGTACGCAGTCCCATATGAAATGTCCAACGTTGCAGCAATTTCTCTCACGGTAATCCGCCGGTTCTCCCGCACCTGTGCTTCCACAGCGGCAATGTTGCTGTCAGTCATGGATTCCCGCGGCCGGCCAGAACGATGTTCGTCCAGCAGATGCTCTCGTCCTTCTTTAAAAGCCTTGCACCAACGTTGTACTGTGCGGTGCTGCACGATATCACCTCCATACACCGACACAATTTTCTTATGGATATCGACTGGTTTCAGTCCTTTTGCACAAAGAAAACGCATAGCACTCCGTCGATCAAAAGCACTGGACGATGAAATGAGAGCCGGTGGATGCGCACGACACTAACAGGAAAATTTAACTATGAACCAAATTAACTTTTATATATCGCAATTTTCTCATGTCTGACGTCATTTTCAAGAAAAAAGTACGCGACATTACTTTTTGATCACCCCCTCGTATAATCGAACTCTTACTGCTTTTAAACGAAAAGGTCTAGAAATCTGAAATTTTATTTACTTATAGAAAATTACTTAAAAACTTAGCTAATATACACTAAAAATTGGTACAAGCCTTTTGGTATCGACAGGGGCCCTGAGTCTCCAATCACAAACCAAGCTATAATTCCGTTAGGAAAATTACCAAACAACTTAGTGTCTAAACTCATAGGAATTTTCTTGGCGTAGCTCCCTCGATAGATGTAGCTCACACGCTGTAATGAATTGTGTAGAATCGGTCATTAACGACAGTAGGAAAATCGCACTGACTGTGAGGCTCGTTATAACGAAGGCTTGCTTTAACATTAATAAATTCTTTGAAATCAAAGCCCCCCCCCCCCTTTGAGTTCGTTAGAACATTCCCTTCACAAGTCGAAGGTGTACAATAAATGCTAAAGCATGGCTCACCTTGTATGGAAATATGAACCAGTTCACAAAAATTAAACGCTCTCGTAGCTCAAGCGCACGAGTCTTTATCTTCTACGGAGGCTAAACTTCTTTTCTCTTGTCACGAGAACACAGACTTATAATTCTAACTTCGGGCATCGCTTTCCTCTCTTCCCAACTCCCTCAACCACCTTACTTGATTGAAAATCGTTGAAAATCGGTAACCTTTCTCTGGTCACATGATGCACGTCTTTTTGTCTCTGTCATCTGAGCGACATCTTTATTACAAAGTTTCTTATCAGAAACGCTCTGGTTTTCGCTGAAACACTAGGTCGTACCGTGGCCTACGTGATAGATAAAGGCCTGCTAATTCGCTATGATATAGTGTAATCAGGGGCAGCTTCTGGACCTCGCGGATAGAGAGCACTTGAAACCTCCACACACTGAACTTAGTCTTTTCAGCCAGCGTGCCTGGCGCAATCAATCCATCTCGCTCAGTCTGTATTGTCGCGATTCCTGTAACCGGCCGGGGGGAAACCAACTGCCCCCTGTAACCAAATAGGTTGGGGTATATCAGTTCGTTAGAGGGGGGTCTGGGGGGTATATATCAGGTCTGGGGTCTGGGGTCTTTAAAAAATATAATTTTTATGGATTGATGGATTGATTGCGCCAGGCACGCTGGCTGAAAAGACTAAGTTCAGTGTGTGGAGGTTTCAAGTGCTCTCTATCCGCGAGTGCTGCTGGAAGTGCTTCCTACTGGAGACCTCTACCGGCAAAAAGCGAACTGTTATGTCTTTCTGTTGATAGAGGTCTCCAGTAGGAAGCACAAGCACGGCCTTCTAGAAAGCACAA
Source organism: Rhysida immarginata (assembly GCA_023313115.1). Classification (NCBI taxonomy): domain Eukaryota; kingdom Metazoa; phylum Arthropoda; class Chilopoda; order Scolopendromorpha; family Scolopendridae; genus Rhysida; species Rhysida immarginata. The sequence continues at coordinate 3,022,600 of JAHWFO010015425.1, read as the reverse complement.
GCACGGTTGTTCTAGGAGGCCGTGGCGCAAGTCCTCAAGCAACGTTGCCAATTTAGCATTTTTTTTCATGCGCTTGTCCTTTGTTAGACATTATTAATAAAAACTAAATGCAGAAAACAATAAAAACATGGATAAGCAAGCGCTTTAAAAAAAATACAATATAAATAATTATTATTAAAAACCTTTATTACAGGATAAAAATACAAGTACATACAATTTAATGTTCATAATAATCGGAATACCTTCTAATTTTATCTTGTAAAAAACTTCTTTTTACGAATTTTCAAATTTTGTATATTTATTTTTTAAGTATTTTATTTGTAAACTCGACTTTCCAATATAAGCCAATAATGGCTTCTGTAAATGCCAGATTTTCTTTGTATATTTCATCAAATATTATAATAAATTTTAATTATTATTATTAATGTTATTAAAGTTGAGTAAATCTATGAGAATAGATCCCAACTCCCATAAATGTCGTATGTGCTAAAGCCCTGAGGTAATATGTGAAATGTTAATACTCTAAATTCTCTCTAGGTGTGGCCGGTAGGAAGCACATACTACTGATAACACACCCGCCCACCGTTCATTAAGCACACTACAAGAATTCGATGACCATCCTCCCCCAACCACCTTACTTCCAGAAGAATTGTGTGATCCACAGGCATGAATTCTTTATGCAACGTCAAAGAATGAAAAATCGCAACGCAACGTCAACAACTTCTAATAAGACGGCATGTATACAGCGACAACCGCTTCATTCACGATGAAATTTCGTACCCTAGCTCACAAAACAAGTACTTACTGTCATCCGTCGGCGTACATTGAAACTATTTCACGTTTCGGTTATACAGCTCTAATTCGGGAAATTTTGGATAGCACCTTATATCTTATTTAGACATTTCAAATTAAGAAATAAATACTGGAACTAAAGCTTCAACATAGATTAACACATTAAAATGAAAACGAAAGTAAAAATTCCTCGATCTGGATTCGAACTAGAGAACATTATTATCTAGCTCGTCGCCTCTACCAATTCAGGTCGCGGAATTTTTCTCTTTTTTTTTCATTTTTCATCTTAACACGTATAGCATATTGAAAATTTTGGAATATTTTCACGTTATCATTAGACCGCTTTCAAAGGCACTGGCATTAGTTTCACCTGAGAGAGATTCTCTGCCGATTAGCAAAAACAAAATTTCAAAAGAGTTAAACAAGTCACGAGAAAGAAGGCTAGGCAAACATACGTTTTTCAGCATATAATAAAACGGACATGGTCTACAACTTCAATAATTTTATATTTATCGTCCAATTTGAATTTTTTTACTTATTTGCTGCTTTTTAAAGCCAACAAATAAACTTCTATTGAAATTTTATTAAAAGTTCATTTAGGCTCGTATAATTTTATTTCATCTACAAAATAAAACCATCTATGATAGTGTCGCACACCTCCATTTATGATTTGAGTGAATTATAAGTTGAATTTTTCATGATTCAGTGTAAAGAGAAGAGTATATTTAAATAAAATTATAAAAGATATTCCATAAAGCAAATTGTTTGTTTTATATAATTTATTATCTAAATGCATTATCTAAGTTTTTATCTAAATTAAAAAAATGTTATTTGCATTTGAAAACTCATCAATTATTTTCCAATGACGCCTTACTAAAAAAAAAAAAATTAAAAAAAAGCAACACATTTGCGCTGAATTTCAATAATCAGCTAAGATAAAGAATATTCATTTTGGGTATAAATAGCCATCAAATCAGAAGAAACGCTACTCTGCGTCATTCTTCTGCAGTTTTGTCAAGATGCTTCCCTCTATGAAAGGTGAGAAAAATGGTTTCCTGAATTTCAATTTTTTTAATTTTATATTCATATGTATATCAAACATCATATTAAGTGCGTAGCGTCTTAAGTTTTAGATAATCCATTTATACGTTAAATTTGTTTGTTTTGTTTCTGTTTATTTTTTTAAGTGGTAAAAATTATGTTTATTCAAAAATACTTTTATTATCCCATTATATAGTGTTTCCAGTGGTGGTTCTTTTAGCTATTTCAGCTATTCCCAACTTTGTGGCTGCTATTTCATGCCCTCCGAAGTATGAATCAATAAGCGAGCACTGTTACAGGTTTGAACATCGCCAGTTGAATTGGAGACAGGCGTGGCAGGAGTGTACCTCTGATGGTGGTTATCTGGCGGAAGTTCACACAAGAACTGAGATGGAGGAACTAAAGCGTTATTTTGAAAGGCATGATGGTAAGGAATTATTTTAAGGATTAATTTCCTATTTTTCTATCCAGTGAAAGGGACAATTTAAGAATTAGGCTGTTTGCATTCTACATACAATAGTTAACGGAAGCTGATAAGGCAACTACTTACTAATAGTTAAGGAGTGGATTTTTTACCTCGATTTTAGCCGGGGGTAATATTTTGAATTGGAAAAACTGCAGTTTATTTGGTTCGCTCACTAAAATGTATCTAATTAATTTAGTGATTGTATAAATAAAAAATTTCAATTTAAAAAATTCGGATTTTTCAATTAACAAAATACTGCGTTTTCCATAATTTCTTCTGTGAATATTTCTTTTCATACCGTTTTTAAAAATTAAAAACGGTTTTGAAATTTATAGCGCTCGTCATGTTGAAATTAAAATTAGCCAATGCTTTTCCTAGAATGAAAATATATTGCCTTATACTGTATTAATGTTAATAAATATCTCTTCAGTAACTGACATACCATATTCTGGCGTCCAACGAAAAACCTAATGGTTATGTTGCTTGTCGCTTTAAATATTTTTTCGATGGAAAGTGAAACTAGCGCACTATGAGATTCTTATATTTATATTATATTTAGATTATATTTAAATTAAAAGCTATTTTTATCTCTATTCTCATATAAATATTATAATGATGATATAAGAAGTAAAAAAGATCTGTGAACTAATAAATTTCTATTGACGTATATCTGATTTTTGTTGCATATATCTTTTTTCATCATTAGATAAATATGATTATTGGGTTGGTGGCACGGATATTTTGGAAGAAAACAACTGGCTATGGGAACATTCGGGTAGACAGGTAGAGTACAACAACTGGTGCACAGGAAGTAACCAGGAGGACCCTCACAAGAACTGTTTGCTTTTGGACGGCGAGGAAAGCTACTGCTGGGGTGATCACGTATGCGAAGATGATGAAAATTATGGCAAACCGACCTATTATCTTTGTCAACACGACGGTGTATAATTTAATAAACCGATAATTAAATCCGTAATTACCAGTGGAACGGTTGATGTTAACAAATAAGTCAACAAATAAATTCATCTCCTTGTACAAATATTAAATACTGGTAATATTACATGAGTATTTTATCTTATTAAATACAGATTTTAATGTTATTGGTATTTGAATAACCATAAAGCATTTGATTGTATAATTGATGAATAAATAAGATCTATATTTTTTTTTTACGAATTTTATGTTCAATAAACTGCTCGGCTTTTATTTGAAGAAACAGCTTAATATTTTCTTTATTTTTTTAATGTTTTAATTTAATCACAATTTAATCACAATCGATTTCTTTTTTATTAAAATAAATTACTAAATAAACTAAAGTAGGGCGAAATTAAACTCTTAAGATAAAGAGATAATTTTAAGAGGCAATTATAAATTAGAACGTAGCCTATTTTATTGCTATGATCTATATAGTTCTCAAGATCTTTGTATCGCTATTAGATATCTGATATATGGAGGTTTTGCAATACATTTTTATTGATAAATAAAGTCGCCAACCGGTTTCGCCATCTTTTCCCGGCTTTGTCAAGGTGATGAAATGAATAGCTGCTAAATATGTTTTTGAAATTGAATATCTAATAATATGACTGGTTTACAATGAACAGTGAAGTATTGATCGTTGAGAAGATATTTCGTATACTATTGGTTCATTTACAGGTCCCTGAATCCATACAAACAATGCTCGGCGCTTTCTGGCAGGACAAGAAACAAAAAATGTCCAGTGAACATATGGCCGGAAAAGCATACTTTCGCCACTAGGCGGCTCTAAGATTCAGAATGGTACACTGGATAATGGCGATTTCCTTCAGTTTGCGCTACTCGTATTATCCAGTGTTTTGTATTATCATTAACTTAGCGGTGGAAAATGAACAGAACTTTAGTAACCATATCGAGTTCTGATGTCACAGCAGCATGCACCAATCACTGCTGACAGTTGCCGATTGGCCATCACATGGACTATCACATGGGGACGCCTCCGCGAAAGTAAGCATTTTCCGGACTTTCCATCGAAAACTGTTTACTTGATATTTTTTGTAACTCCATAAGTTTGTATAAACCAATTCAGACCCATTTATTATTTGCCACAGATAATCTCTCGTACTTCAATATTACAAAGATCACCCTGTACAGTAGGGTCGTATTTGAATATAATGCACAAACGAGTAGCACCTCTGCAAACACTGCAGGACCTGCAAACGTCATTGGTCCAGAATACGAGGCCTACGAGATAACAAGGCCTGGAAGCGAAAAAGTCACCTTCAATGTCGCCATCTTGGATGTTAATAATCGGTGCTTTTGCTTTTGTTGGGAACAGTGACGGTTGGATTGTTGCTAGCACCCAGTTGGTCAGTTGACCTTTTCGCTTCCAGGCCTTTGTTATCTCGTTGGTCTCGTCAGAATAGGATGCCATCTCCCAACCATTGTGGATATCCTGGTTTTGAGCATGCCAGCAGGTTGTGCTGCGTGTGTTTCTGTCCGGGATGGGGGGACTACACAGCATATTACACGTCGCCTACGGTTTACAAAACTATAGGGGGGGATTGCTACAAGTTTTTGCGTCAGGGATGTCCATGCATTTTTTATGTTGTTCCGTCCGCAGCGATGCTGCCACCTTTGTGTGAACTTAATTGTGTTACTTGACCTGTGAACAATTTGCCAAGTTTGATGGTGATCGGATGTGCGGAAGGATTCCATTCAACAAATCCCCTAATTTATGGACATCCTCTATCTTATTGGATCTTGCTATTGAAACTATCCTTCTAACGATAAAGACAGGCTCCGGCATTGAAAAGTCACCTGATCAAGATATGTCTAGCAACAATCGAACTTTCATTGTTACCAACAAATGAAAAGACACTGATTGTTAAAATCCAAGATGGAAACAATGAACATTACATTGTTGCTAGACCTTTTGGTCAGGTGACTTTTCAGTGCCAGGGCAACACCACCTAGGTATTGGCCAGGGCCTTGTCTTTTTCGTAGTCTACGGTTGCAAACATCATGACGTTAACTTACTAGCAACACTTTGGTTTTTTGATATAACAGGATGCATTTTTTTAATAGATATTTAGCACAGAAAGATTCTGAACGAAATAAAAATAAATATTCACGAAAGATGTCACAATAGAAAACATAAAACAATTTATTATTATAATAATTATTTTTTGTTAAATTCTTAAATTTATAAATACATTTTATTGGATAATATAATTGAACAATAAGATGCTAGTAGCTCTAGAATACATGAACTTAGGCCCGTATTCAGAATGAGCGCTAATGCTCTTGCTCAAGATCATTGTTCAAATTTCATATTATTGAATTCGTACTCAACAATGATTTGAGGAAGAGCAAGAGCATTAGCGCTCATTCTAAATACGGGCGTAACGAGGCCAACAATAGACAGGCCAGGGCACTCAAAAGTCACATGATCATCGGGGTCCGGACAACAATTCATCCTTCACTGTCTCCATCTTGGATTTTAACAATCGGTACTTTTTCGTTTGTTGAAAACAATGAAGGATGGATTGTTGCCCGGACCCCGATGATCATGTGACTTTTGAGTGCCCTGGCAACACCTTCTAGACACAAGGCCTCGGCACGGAAGACTCTAACGTCAAATAGTAGGCAGCAAGGCCAACTATAAATACAGGCCAGGACAGTCGAAAACAATGTAAAAGGTAATTTTTGACTGCCCCGGCCTGTATTTATAGTTGGCCTTGCTGCCTACTGTATGACGCCAGAGTCTTCCGTGTCGAGGCCTTGTGTCTAGAAGGTGTTGGCCCTGGCCTGTCTCTCGTTGGCCTCGGGGCGTAAGCAATGACGTATATTAAAGACAGACTCCGAATCCCATTGTTAACAGCGGCAAAAAGTGAAGCAAATTGAGCCATGACATTCTGGGCAGGAGTGGGCCGTGGAGTAATTAGCTATATGGCTGCTTTGTTTTTAAAGATTTTGGGCTCGAGGAATAATTAATTCAAAACCATTCCTCAAAGTTGTTCTGCGTACAACTGTACAAACGACACGAAAAAAGGATCAGGAATCATTTTCCACAAGCATAAATGAAAAATACCTAACTAAAATGAAAATACATACCTGAAAGACGATCGAAACGAAATTGAAATTGAAACCATGATCGAAAAATTGTTTATAAAATATAATAAAATACTTCAAATACAAAGTAAACGAAAAGATAAACTTATTAATCAGCTACTCTCATGTTTAGCTGTGTTTTGCATCATCTTCACTCGCTTTCGGCCATGACAGTTCTGGGCATGGAGCTTCCCAGTTTGCTTCAAGTAACAACAATTGCTTCGGAGTCTATCTTTAATATACGTCATTGGGCGTAAGACCGAGGCCTACGAGATAACAAGATCTGGAAGCGAAAAAGTCATTGGGGTGCTAGCAACAATCCAACCATCATTGTCTCCATCTTGGATATTAACAATCGATGTTTTTCCTCAGTGTTGGAAACAATGAAGGTTGGATTGTTGCTAGCACCCCGATGGTCAGGTGACTTTTTCGCTTCCAGGTCTTGTTATCTCGTCGGCCTCGGCGTAAGACAAGGCCAACGAGAGACAGGCCAGGGCATTCAAAAGTCACATGATCATCGGGGTCCGGGCAACAATCCATCCTTCATTGTTTCCAACAAACGAAAAATTACTGATTGTTAAAATCCAAGATGGAGACAATGAAGGACGAATTGTTGGCGGGACCCCGATGATCATGTGACTTTTGAGTGCCCTGGCCTGTCTCTCGTTGGCCTCGGCGTAAGAGCATAGTCTACAATGATATGAGAAAGCCTGCCCATCAGCCTTTTTCCATTGTTCAAATGTGTCCGCAAAAATCTACACTTAAACATCAGGATTCAGCACTGCCTAGCGACAAAATTTAGTATTGTCAGTCGCTTCATACCCTACATTTGCTCATTCACACCGCGACAAAAAAAAAATCAGGAAGTACATGTTTTATATACTCGAATGAAAAGTCAAATAATCTTTATTCAATTTTAACATTTGATGTTTAATGCTGGAGGTTTGATGTTGGAGAAACTGGTATCCGTCACAACTGATGGTGCTCCAGCAATGCGCGGTGATCGAAAGGGATTTGTTGGGCTACTGAGAGAGAAGATCGGTAATCGAGCATTACCTTCAATTCATTGCATGATCCACCAAGAAGCGGTTTGTGGCAAAATTGCGAAATTCGATGATGTTGTGGATACTGTTGTGAGAATTGTAAATTACAGTCAGTGACAAAAAATTAGCACCACCATCATTTTCACTGAAATTCTTTTAATGAAACAAAATTCCAAATGCTCTTTTGGAATATAGACACTTAATATCTTCAGAAACAATCTAGCTTCATAAAAATAAATTGAATGTCCACTTATAATTTTTAAAAAAAAATTGTTTTACTCAGGTGATATTTCTGAGTGACAAAAAATTAGCATCAGCTACAAAAAAATCCTCTGAATGGTCTTAATATGTGGTGGATTTGCCTTTTTGTGAAATTACCTCAAAGATACGATTAGGCATCTTAGTAATTAATCCTTTAATCAATGAATGATCTAAATTTTCCTAAGCATCAATGATGCACATCTCAAGTCAGAAGCATTTTTGTACTGACGATTGTTTTCATACACTTTTCGTGATAGCAACTCCCAAACATTCTCAATGGGATTCAAATCAGGTGACATAGCTGGCCATTGCAGAACATTGATTTTTTTTTCCTCAAACCACCGTGTTACAACATGTGCTCTGTGGATGGGAGCATTATCTTGCTGAAATACCCAATCATTTCCAGACATAATTGGTCCAAAATCAGGGAAAATGTCTTTCAGTATTGACAAATACCCTTGTGCATTGACTCGTCCACTGAGAAACTTCAAGTCACAATTCTTCTGGAAACCAATTGGTCCCCAGATCATTACAGATCCACCGCCAAGCTGTCTTCGTGAAAGAACTTATTTTTCTTTTCGCAAATCGTGAAAATAGTATGAGAATCCATCTGGTCCGTCAAGGTTGAACTTCTTTTCATCTGTGAATATGACATTTTGCCTTCTGAAGTCCAACCCATGTATTTTCTGGCAAACTGAAGTCTGTTTTCTTGATGACGGTTAGTGAGTGGTGGCTTCCTCTCGATGTGCTGTCGCAGAAGATGCGGGCAGTCGTGGATCACACGCTGAACGTTTCGCAGATTTGTGTCGAGTTGCAGTTCATCACGAATTTGTTTTGCTGTTTGACTTGAGTTGGATGTAGCTCTGACAATCTGACAAACTGACCTTTCATTGAGGGCACGAGGTCTTCCAGAACCCTTGTAAACTGCATATTTCTGAGGATTTCTCAAATAGTTGGAAATAGCCTTTGGGCTTCTCTTCAAACGACGCCCAATTTCATGAATAGACATGTTTTCTTGTTTGAAGGCATCAATTTGACCTTTTTCATACTCTGACAGCACTGAACCACGTCCCATCTTGTTGTATGTTTATTAATTAAGTTTTTCACTTGTAATAATTGCTCTTACTACATGATAAAGTAAATATATCACCCCTACTTGAGTTAAATGAGCCTAGCTTTAGGGCGAAACCATTTTTTTGTAGCTGATGCTAATTTTTTGTCACTCAGAAATATCACCTGAGTAAAACAATTTTTTTTTAAAAATTCTAAGTGGACATTCAATTTATTTTTATGAAGCTAGATTGTTTCTGAAGATATTAAGTGTCTGTATTCCAAGAGAGCATTTGGAATTTTGTTTCATTAAAAAAATTTCAGTGAAAATGATGGTGGTGCTAATTTTTTGTCACTGACTGTACGTCCGAGCTCACGGGCTGAACCATCGTCAATTCAAAGAATTTTTGGCATCTATCGAAGAGCATTACACCGATATTCCGTATCATTGCGAAGAGTCGGGGGAATGTTTTGAAGAGATTCCTTAACTTAAGGAGCGCAATTTCAGAATTTTTGAAGCAGAAAGGACTTCCTGAATAAAAATTACGAGACCCTGTTTGGATTGCGGCTCTCGCATTCTTAGTCGACATTACTGGACATCTTAATACCCTAAACTTGAGAATCACCTAATAAATGACATGTCAAATTAAAATCGACGCTGTCATTGTGGGAAACACAACTATATCAAGAAAACACAGCGCACTTCAAAGAACTGCAATCTGTATGGTGAAGGTGCTCAATTTCCCGCATACCTAGAAACCGTTCAAAATATTCGCACCGAATTCGCCAAGCGTTTTCAAGATATCACCAGCCTGCGTCCAATGTTCGATCTATTCGTCAAGCCATTTTCCGTCAGTGTTGATCAAGTTCCAGTAGATTTGCAGTTGGAACTAATAGACTTGCGTTGTAACACTTGGCAGCGGGACAGATTCTACTCAGCGCGAAGTTTGACGGAATTTTACAAGAATTTTCCAAAGGTAGCTTTTTTTTTAATATAAAAAAGGAGAAATCTTTAATAGGCTTTACATTTTCCTGTCATTTGCCTTTTCTTCCATTTTCGTTCTGTTTTATAGGCAAACTTTCCTCGACTTCATCACGAAGCAGCCAAAATAATATCCATGTTTGGATCTATCTATGTCTGAGAAAGATTTTTTTCAGTGTTAAAATTTAGACTCCGATCAAGCCTAGCAGACATGAATCTTAAAAATTTAAGACAATTCTACCTGAGATCGAGAAAATTATCACATTAAAACGAAGGAAATAAAATGGTAAACTGCCTCGTTTTATTTTTTTGTTTTTTTTTTTACAGTGTCGAATTGATAATTAGCAACTCGTAGTCAGCTTTTAGTAAAGCTTTTAGAGGTGTGCTTCTCTGCATAGCGCAAATACACTCCCTATTCTTTAACATGGAGTACAAAAATAGAATTGCGATTGTAAATGTAATTATTATTGAAATGATAAAACAAGCAAAAAGGACCTAGAAATTATTCTGCTCTTTCTAATGGTACCAATTAAAACAATGTGCGTTAAATAGTTTTCCTTTAAATTCGGTTCCCTGTGTTTTTTTGTACCAAAGAGAACCATTTAAAAAAAACTATTTTATGCCCATTAAATTAATTGGTATCACTAGAAAGAGCACAATAATTTCTAGGTCCTTTTTGCTTGCTTTCTCATTTCAATAATAATTGCATTTACAATCGCAATTCTATATTTGTACTCCATGTTAAAGAATAGGGAGTGTATTTGCGCTATGCAGAGAAGCTAACTTTACTAACACGTCGACTTTAAGGAACTGATCAACGTAATGTGCACGCGGACAGAAATCTTGGACGGCCCTGGTGTAGAAGAATCAGACGCTAAGGAATCGGATTTTGAAGGATTTTAATTGTAAAGATCCAGGTTATGCATTTGTAACAATTGTAAAAAATAGAGATTTTTTTGTATATTCTTGCATATTTTATTTCTCATGAGTTAGCAATGAGTCAAAAATTGGGATCGCATTACAATAGGATAAATTTTTACTGTTTTTTTGGGCTCTGAAAGTAGGATCGCATTATAGTAGAATACTTACGTTACATACTTATACAGATTAATTTATGAATCCCAAATTGAAAATAACTGTAGAATTAATGAAAACAAATCTCATTAAATTATAAAGCAATTACTGATTCAGTAATTTTTCTCCATAGAAAAGTTAACATGCTTTTCATAAACAAAATAAATACTTTACACGTGAATTACAAATATACGTAGCAAGTATCACTGCATTATCTTCATTTGTAGACCACACGTATGTGCATATGATGGTAAAAAAGTAAATTCACTGCCCCCCCCC
>JAHWFO010015425.1:2979074-3000529 GCA_023313115.1 Rhysida immarginata | reverse complement strand
CCTCCAGGGGGTGGGGGGGTGGAGGTGGGGGGGGGGACGAGTTTGGTATCATTAGATGTCCCCCTTCGAGACGAACATTTTTCATCCCATACTTTTTTTGATTCGATGTGTGGTTCTCGAGATATTTCAATGTCTTCAGATAAATTGAACACCCGGTATAATGTTAAGTTAGAGTCAAAGTCGAACCTAAACTGAGTGTACTGGGTAGGGAATTGTTTATTATATGATTTTTTATTTTTGTTTCATTTAATGCCAAATCATGTACCAAATATGTTATGTACCAATATTTTAGAGTCTGTGTATTATCCAGAGCCATACTATCCTTTTCTGGAAGCAACTCGGGGGTACTTTTGTCTCCCTCCATATCTTTGTGTTGGAATTGCCTAGAAATCTGAAAAGTCTAGAGTACTTTGCAAATTTCCAAACTACACGTTTTGAACTTTTATAAGATATATGATTTCAAAGTTTCTTTATTTAGACACTGATTCACTGAATAATTGACTAACCGTTCATCAATAATGGTCGGCATCAAAATCCTCCCTGTAAAAATAATGGTTTATTCTTATAGATTTCACACTACTAATCCAAATATAGCAATTACACTGCTGTAACACGTACCATTTTTTTTTTTGGGGGGGGGGGATGGTTGCCGTTAAAGTGAAAATTTCCTACATTCGCACTTAAACTTTTTTCCGGATAATATGGGCGCAGTTTCTGACGAACATGGAGAAAGGTTCCACCAGGATATAGCTCAAATTGAAAAGCGATATAGCGGCAAAGTGAATCAAAATATGTTAGCGGATTACTGCTGGACACTTCTACGGTGACGCCAAAAGCGCAATACAAGAGACAAAAGACAACAAAATGATGTTTCATTGATTTTTAATAAGATGGTGCAAAATAATACCTTTATTCATGTTTTTATTTTTATGTAGAATTGTAAATGAATTGAAAAAATATTTTTATTATTATAAAACTCTCTTTTTTTTTTCTGAAGGTATTCTTGAGTATCTGCTCACCTTTAGAAGCTTTCTCAGGCATTGCAGTTCACATCCTGGACATCAATTTCGACGACATCCAAAAGGCCATCTTTCCCGAATACTAGATCTCCTAGCTCCTCGTGTCCCTTGTCCCTCGTCAATCAACAATCAACTCTATCGTCCTCATAGGAAAGGTCTCCATCTTATCCTCTGGATGACTTAACTACGTTTCATCTAGCTTCTTGGCTTGTTCAGCGTACTTCCCCTGGTTAATTTCTGGACGAGTATGGCAGTGAAAGCTTTGCTTTCGAACCGCTCGTTTCGTTTTCACTGCACTGTTCGATTGTCGATTGATGAGTGCATATAAGAAATCATAACTGGAAACTGGAGATGATACTCCAATCATAAGGAAATGATATTAGCAGAAAAAAATTGAAGAAAAAAATTCTGATATCATTTCCTTTTGTCGATGCCTTTGAAATAAAAGTAGTTTTCAAGTCTAATTTGTTTCATTTCTATATCCATTTGTGACTTACTTCTGAGTTTCCCTGATACATACGTGGTCAATTTGAATAATTTTAAAATTAGCATCCAATTTTAATTTTGTTTACATATTTGCTGCTTTTTAAATCCAATATTTCAACTGAAGTAGTTAGAAGTTCATTTATCCTAATCTACAAAATAAAACCATATATGATATTTTCGTATAACTCCATTTATGAAGTGAGTGGATTATAAATTGAACTTTTATTCATAGGCTTAAACCTTGAATAAATTGGTCTATAATTACATAAATTTAATTATAAGTACTTTCTCCATAAATTTAAACTTGTGTAAATTTAATGTTTGAATAAACCCAACGCTATAAATTAAAGTAAAAAAAAAAATAATACAAAATAACGCAAAATTACGTTAGAAAATTTTAAAAGTTGCCTCCCCTCCCTAATAGCAAGGAATGTAACATGCTAACATTTTTAAAAGCTTTTCCAAGATAGGCTAAACTTGCAGAAATCTTTAAAATTCTCAAAATTTCTTTAAAATCCATTAAGAATATAAAACGTTCTTACAATAATTTTAAGTCTTAATACAAAATCTTTCCACTGATGAATTCAGTAATGAGATAACTTGATTAAAGCAATGGCTTAAAAAGCAATTCATTGTGAAATACGCAGAAATAAAAAACTCACAAAAGTTTTGAAACACTCCTTGCAATTAAAAGGATGAAGATCTCACAATTGATTTCCTCTTGAAATTTTGTGGATGATATTATGTAAATTCAAGAATTTTTGAATTTTGAAAATAAAGAATTTTGAATTTTGAGTATCCAAGTCCAAAAAAGCATCCCATTAAGATGGTATTTGCCAATAAAAGTCCAAATAATATGTTAAGCATATGAACATTATTTTGACAGATACTTTAACGTTTTCGAGTGGAACCTGCCACTCATCTTCAGAAGTAAGGGAAGGAGAATGATACAAAATTAAAAAATAAACTAAAAATTGAAAAAAGGAAGTCCGGTGAGAGCTCAATCAATCACATGATAAACCAATCTCATCAATACGCTTTAGCCAGAGTATTGTCAAACTTTTTATAACCCTTTTTTTCCAATTTGTTTCCCTGCCTAATATCCTAATCCCTTTCCAATTAATTCTATGTCCCATAGTGTGACAGTGTCTGGCTAAAGCGTATAGTCAATATAATTAAGTCTGGTCGCTCTCTCGTGTTCTTCCAATCGGGAGTAGAGAGTGCGACCAGACGGACCTATATAATTAACATCGCAATCTGAACAAGGGATTTCATATCTAATATGTTTTTCAACCAACTTACGAAATGCTTTATTATGATTATATACCTTTTTAAGATTACTATGATCAACACCATAACATCTTTATCTTCAACATTATTTGTAAACTGCATATTGACCAATTATCTTTTAATAGTATTGTTAATTTTTGGTATAATTTAATTCTATCTCTCTATCTATTATTAATCTGTTCTTTCTAATTTTTAGTATAATCTATTTCATTCTGTCTATTATTAATCTGTTTTTTTTATTTTTGTTTTTTCTAATTGTTTCCTGTAATTTTGTAATTCTTAATCAGCTTTCGGGGACCCTACTCGTCGTCCATTTCGGCCATATGGGTCCTGAATAGATGTTTTTTTTGTAACTAACTTTGAAATAAATAAATAAATATTTTTGATTTTTATTGGCAAAGCATCATCTTATTTGGATGTTTTTTCGGACTTGGACACTCAAAATTCAAAATTCACAAATTCGTGAACTTTACATATTATCATCCATAAAAATCCAAGAGGAAATCAATTGTGAATCTTCATCCTTTAATTGCAAGTAATGTTAGACTTCAAAATTTTTGTAAGATTTTTATTTTTGCGTATTTCACAATGAATTGCTTTTTAAGCCAGTGCTTTAATCAAGTTATTCGTCACTGAATTCATCAAGTAGAAAGATTTTGTATTAGGATTTAAAATTATTTTAAGAACGTTTTATATTCTTAATGGAGTTTAAAGAAATTTTAAGAATTTTAAAGAATTCCGCAAGGTAGCCTATGTTGGCAAAGATGTTTAAAATGTTACATGCCTTGCTATTAGGGAGGGGAGGCTTTTTAAATTTTCTAATGTAATTTTAAATTATTTAGGTTGTTTTTGTATTATTAATAGTGTTGGGTTTATTCAAATATTAAATTTACACAAGTTTGAATTTATGGAGAGAGTACTTATAATTAAACTTTTTTCATAGGCTATATCATTCAATGTAAATAGATTATATTTAAATAAACCTATAAAAGATACTCCATAAAAGTAATCGTTTGTGTTCTAAAAAATTAATATCTTAACGTATTATCTAATTTTTTATCTAAATTAAAAAATGTTATTTGCAGTTGAAAACTCGTTGATTATTTTTCCATGAAAACAATCTAAAAAAAACAAACCGCAATCTTGAATAATTTTTTTCTGAATTTTAATAATCAGCTAAGATAAAGAATATTCAAAACGGGTATAAATAGCTAAGCATTCAGACGTAACTCTATTCTACGTCATCTGTATATTTACCAAGATGCTTCGCTCTATGAAAGGTAAAGAAAATGATTTCCTGGATTTTAAAGTTTTAAGATTTTATGTTTATATGTACTTCGAAAATCGTTGTTTAGTTTCCTAAGTGTTTAGATAAACTATTTATACCTTATATTTGTTTGTTTATTTTTAATGGTAAAAATTATGTTCATCCAAAAATACTTTTTTATTATCCCATTATATAGTGTTTCCAGCGGTGGTACTTTTAGCTATTTCAGTCACTCCCAACTATGTGGCTGCTATTTCCTGCCCTGCTATGTATGAAAAAATAAGTGATCACTGCTACCGATTTGCACATCGCCAGTTAAATTGGAGACAGGCGTGGCAGGAATGTACATATGACGGCGGTTACTTAGCCGAAATTCTTACAAGAAATGAGATGCAGGAACTGAAACGTTATTTTGAACGACATGATGGTAATATATTTTTAAGATGAACTGGGCGTGCCCAATTAAATTTCCAATTTCCATTGTTATATCGGGGAGGCCGTGGCCTGGTGGGCTTTCAATGTAACAACTTCTGTGAAGTTAAGCAACATCAGGCACGGCTAGCCACTGGATGGGCGACCATTCAGTGACTCATAATCTTCACCCCCCCCCCCCCCGGCTGCTGTGACCATCATACAGCAGTCGTTAATCCTGGTTCATCCAGGGACCCAACTCGTCGGCCTCAGGCCATACAGGCCCTGGATGGACGTATAGGATTACTATTAGTTAAAATTAAAAATAAAATAAAAAATATATTGGTATAATAAATTTCCAATTTGTAAATCGGTCGATCTTTTTAGACACAGGCACCTTAATATAATAAAAAATGAAGATTTGGGTACCTAATTAAAGCTACAGGGTTAATCCTTCAAATCCTGAACTCTTCATAAATGTTGTTACTCTCGATTTCTATTTCCGTAAATCCTGAACCAAATAACTGTTGTTACTGAAATATTCTCAATTATTTACTTTATTCTATCTGGAAGGCAACCAAATAAATAAATAAATAAATAAATAAATACCAAAGTTTATTCAGGAAAATTTGGTAAAGAAGCTCCCAAGTTTTGCGGTTTTACAAGCAAAATCAAATATGAAATTTCCAATTTTAGGCTGTGTCGATTTTTTTGCTAGCCAGTAAAATTTTTCAAGAATATCTAACATGTGAAATCGGAAATTTTGCTCGACACCCCCAGTTTATCCTTATGACAAAAAATAGAATTAATTTCGTATTTCTCTATCCAGTCAAATATACCTCTCTCAAAAATGTCTTCTACCTCAAAGTTCTGAAATCGAATTAAGAATTTCCTTTCATAATTTTTGTCGGAGTTAGAATATTCGCTTTTACAAAAGTTAACGGAAGCTTATACAATAAAACTCCTTAAATCCGGACCGTTTAGATTAGCTCTCGATTTCTATTTCCGTAGGCTTCTTAGTGATTTTTAAGCATTTATTTTTAATTTCACGACATTTATGATATAAGTATACTTGTTGCATTTTCGAAACTTTAGAGAGAATTCACTTTTTTTCCGAATTTCCATCTTTATGAAGCGTTTTAACGTCTTGTAATGAAAGCACGGGAGTCGACAAGTTCTTGTAACAGTTTAATATCTAGGATGCTATCTGGACATTAGCCCAGGTTTGAGATAACGTTAGCGTCCCTATTCATAAAAATGCGTGGAAAGAAATAGCAGATATAGGGCTGAAGCCTGCTGAGAATGAATAGAGCGAAGATGAAGAGAGAAACGATACCTCGAAGGAAAGATAATTTCGATTGACGATCGCATTAATTTAATAAAAGAATTAATTAATGGATTAAAACAGAGATATTTCATAACAAAAGCTGAGATAATGCAGCTGTATAAACTTCAATCGAAGCTCATAAAAGAAAAGCCAAAACATATGAAACAGGCAAGTTTGTACGCTCTGTTTCGAAATTGCAATTAATGTTAATGTCAGCTAAAAAAATTATTAAAACGGTGTTTTCAATGTACATTCTATATTTATTTCACTAAATTAGTTATTTGTCCGCATTTATTAAGTGATAAGCATTAGTACATATATATTACGGGGAGAGGGAGCCGCCATTTTGCTTGTTGGCCATCTAGTCCACCAATTTCGTCGACAAATCCGGAAAATCTTGAAATCTGGACCTACCCTGGTCCCGGATTTGAGGAGTTTTACTGTGCTAATATAAGACATATTTAGATGCACTGAAAAAGTTTGCATTACTATTAAGACATATTTCGCTCATTGTATAAATGCAGAAATTCAATTTCAATTCTGCGCTTTCAGCTAGCAGAAACTGAGTTTAGGTATTTATGTCTCGGTATGGTTTTACTTTAAAAAGCTTTTCTTAGCATTTAATTTCACAGATTAACGAAAAAAAAGGATATATAATAGAAATCTTCACAACAAGTTAAATAAATAACTTAAAGAATTTTATACTATAGAATAAACTTAATCGCTTCTGGTAGAAAATATGGCTGGCTCTTTAGTAATTTCCCCTGTACGCAAATTTGGAAATTAAAAGTAGCTAATGATTTAAAATAATTGTCATTTTGAAATCAAAATAGCCAATAATTTACCTAGAATGAAAGTAAATTATTTTATATCTTTAATAAAGGCTAATTTTTATCAGAAAGATCTGCGGGTTTCAGGATTTTACTACTCTGCATCCAATTTAGGTTTTTTCTAGGGTTTTTTGTGCCCAATGGTGACGTAAATAAAAAAATTCTTTCTGTGATGGTATTTTGGTTATTAATATACGGTAACATGGCCAATAAATGACGACTCTCCAGTGAATGATTATCCATTGAAATGGCATCATTGTATTTACTGGAGCATTCTTGCATACATGTTATTTTTTTTCTTTCCCTCTTTTGTTTCATAACATATAACTAAAAAATTATGATTTGCGAATAAATTAATGAAAATGTTAAAATGGATGAGCATATTTCAACACGGATTATTTAATAAAAAAAATATGTCAAAATTGATATTTGTTTAAACTGTAATTCACTGGTCCAATTACCCTATATCTGATTTTTGTTACATAAAATTTTTTTCCTTCATTAGATACGAATAATTACTGGATTGGTGGCACGGATAGCTTGGAAGAAGGCAATTGGCTATGGGAGCATTCGGGTAGGCAGATACTGTACACTAACTGGTGCGCGGAGGATGTCCAGCCCAATACCCACAAGAATTGTTTGCTACTGGACGGCGAGGAGAGCCACTGCTGGGGTGATCACATGTGCGACCAGGACGACAATTATGGCAAACGGATGTATTATGTTTGTCAACACGACGGTATATAATGTTAATTTTTTTAATAAACCGATAATTTATTCCTTAATTAATTTTTTTCTGTGAAACACTGAATGTTACTTAATATAAGAATTAAGTTTTTGTACAGAATATTTACTTAAAGTTGCGAATAAAAGATTCAATCTGTATTATATATTGTTCCATCTACAAATAAATTCGTCTCATTGTATAAATTTAAGTATTGATCTTTTGTTAATATTATATAAGCATTTTATCTTGCTAAATATAAATTTACCGTTAATGGTATTTGAATTTTATAATTAATGACTAAATAAGATCTAAACATTATTATAGGAATTTTATGTTTAATAAACTGCTTGGCTTTTATTTGCTATTAGAAACAGTTTAATAATTTTCTTTCCATTTTTTTTAAATAAATTTTGTTTTTTGTTTATTTTAAAAAAAAATACAGTGCGTTTTATATTTATTAAAAAAATATTTTATATCTCTATATATAATAAATCTGTTGTTTGTCTTATTTGCTTGTTCATACATCACGTAAAATTACGGAATGAATTTTAATGGGGTTTTCATAAATGTATTTGGTCTGGCTTGAGGTAACACAGGCTTTGTTTCATTACAATCGGCCTATTGGAAAAGAAGATATGCTAAACTTGCTTCAAGATGGTTTTCATACAGTTTTCTGGCGTTGGTGAATCGTTCCTGCACCTGCCTGGCCGACAGTCTGTGACCGCGCGCTTTATGACGTCGCTCCAGCCCAAGATTGTCATGAATTATTCTGGAGACTGTTAACAGTTGCCTGTTAAATACCTTTCCTTTGGGCTAGACTTCTCTGTGTGGGGGGATTTTCTTTCAGCACTTCAGACCGGATTTCTCGCACCACCTGAGTTGGGCGTGTTGGCTGGGGCTTGTTTCTGGTCTGCTTCTCTGCTCGTCCACGTTTATTAGATGGTCGCAATTTGTTATTTTTGATTATTCGACCCACAGTAGCTTTGGATACCACAATACCATTTCGTTTGCATAATTCCACAATGCACGAAAGACTGAAGTTAGCGTCGGATAGGTCAAACGCACCTTGCCATAAAGCAAAAGTTGTAGGCACATGGTTTGATGAAAAGGGGGTTCGAGAGCTTGACTGGCCTGCACAGAGCCCCGATCTGAACCACATCAAACATCTGTGGGACGTGTTGGAAAGTCGATTGCGCGCAATATACCCTTATATACAAAAACATATACCCTTCCCATAAAGCTGTGATTTTGGAAGCCATGTTTCAGCACGAAATGTCCCAAATAACAGCAACAAGTGTATACAAAGCTAATCCCCATGAATAGTGGACGAGTCATGCAAATCACATTCCGTCAAGGTCATACGCGGCGTTTAAAGTCGTCTCATTTTATCTGAATCAACCCTCCGTAGACTAATGGGTTATTAGGAACATTGTGTTTGTTACGCTGAAAGAAAAACATGAGTTTAGTTTTATCTATATTAACACTAGAGAATTCACATGAATTTAGTTTTATCTATATTCACATAAAAATTAATGTTGAACATACTTCAAATTAAATAATTTATATTTTTAAAATGTTTGTGGTCAAGAGTTTAAAAAATTGTTAATTTAATGGGACGTTGTCTGTCTAGGTGCGTTTCCTTGAAAAATGCTTCATAAACTGAGCGTATTTCAAAAATGTTCAAATTAAGCAATTCATATAAGACAAAAACTTATTAAATAGAGATATGCAAGAATATTTTTTGAATATTAATTGTCTAAATGATGATATAAATTAATAAGAAAATGCAATAAAATAAAAATTATTACAAATATTTTTACAAATTTATAGAGTATCCTACATTATTATTAAAAGAGTTATGAATTGTTACATACTGATAAATTATTCTATTATTATTTTATGAACATTGATTAGGTTTATTTATTATTAAAGCTTTGATCGAAGCCATTATCAATACAGATGTTTTATTAACTGTAATAAAAGGAAGAAACGTTTAAAGTAAAAGAAATATTATGATAAAGGTAACCATATTCTCCTTTATTCTTTGGACTTCAATTCAATTGATATGTAAATACCATAGCCAACATGATAGGGAAATGTTGGCTATGGTAAATACGCTGTAATTAAGTGTAACAGATTAACTCCATTTTTTAATCAATTTTTTTAGTATTTATTGTAAAACCCGCAGTAAGATTAAATGAAATAAATGCCTATACAACGAAGCGAACAGAACAGAGCCACAAAAAAAAAAATTTGGAGTAGTCTGTCAAATTTAGGAAGGCGGTTGGAGGGAGGGAGTAGGGGTATAGTCTATTTTAATTTTAGGGTCAAGATATATCAAGAAGTTGGATTCCACTAATCCCTTCCCTTTTAACAACCCTTCCCCTTTACATATTTTGAACATGGGCTTTAAGTTTAAAAAATCCCAATCAGAGAGGCAGCTGCTATTACAGAAGCCAGACATTGTTATCCAAAGAAATAAATACCTGAGAGAAGTAATGAAATTAAGAAGAGATCCAAACAGAGTGTTTGTTTACATTGATCCACACTTCCCAGATTTGTTCAAAATGTTGGCAAAGTAAAGAAGTCATGGGATCTTTACAAAGGGTAAGCAAAGGGTCAAGACTTATTTTGTTACACGCTGGGATGAGAACTGGATTCATTTCAAATGCCCAATTAATATTTAAATCCGGCTTGAAAACTGGAGACTATCATGATGATATGAACCATGAGAACTTCAAAAAATGGCTCCTGGAAAAACTATTCCCTAATTTGCCTGAAAATTCAGTCCTGGTCTTAGACAATGCTCCATACTACAATGTTATCACAGAAAAACAACCAACTGGTGCATGGCTTAAAGCAGACATTCATAAATGGCTTGAAGAAAATAATATATCCATCCCAGAAAGAGCAGCGAAAGATGAATTACTGCGACTAGCAAAGCAGAATAAGAAGGAAAACATTTTTCTCATTGATGAACTTGCAAAGGAAAATGGTCATTCAATTTTAAGACTCCCACCATATCATCCAGATCTCAATCCAATAGAAATGATTTGGGCTCAAGTGAAGCAATATGTGAGTGGACATCAGACATCAACCAATGCAAAAAACATCACAGAACTCTGCATTGATGCATTTCAAAACATTGATCATAAAAATGCCTGGGAAGAAGTCTGCCAGCATATGATACAAATAGAAAAAAAATACTGAGAAAATTCAGGACTGATGGATGAAGCTGTAAAGAGAGTAATCATTTCATTTGGTGGGGAATTCAGTGGAGAAGTGAAGATGAGTAAACATACAAAAGCTGCAGCAATGCAAAATGGCCCTTTTTAGGGCCTGCAATTCTTAAAAAAGAGACCAAAACATTTGTTAAATTTTGATTAAATATTCAATAACTTTTTAAAGAGTTCATTAATTAAATAAAGAACTTAAAGGTTGCAAAAACAAATTAAAATTTAAAAAAAAAAATTCAATAAATTAAAATGCTTTTAGTGAAATTCAATAAATTAAAGAAAAAATCTTTTCTTTAATTTAAAAATTTTTATTAAAAAATACAAATTCAATAAACATGTCACTGGATTTGCTTATCTTTTGCTTAAGATAAAAGTTTTACTTATCATAGGAAAAGGGGAAAAGGATTAGGGATTAGTGGAGTCAGAGGAGAAAGGGAGTAGGGATTAGAGGACTCCAACTTCTTGACATATCTTGACCCCTAAAAATGAAATAGACTCTACCCCCTCCCCCTCCAACCGCCTTCCTAAATTTGACAGACTGGGAGAAGAGCGTCCTTTGGGGACGAGGGAGGGGCATCGATTCGAAAGGACCGATTGTACTGATCTAGTATATTTAAAAGAAATGTAGCGTTCTTTGATTTGCAAATTGTCAGCGTCATTCATACTAATCATCCTATTCCATATTAGTTGCTCGAAACAAAGATAAAAGTGGCAGGAATCACTACACGTGGCATTTCTCCACGATATGTTGCGAGTCCGACATGTTTGTTCTTCGTTGCCCTCGTTGTTATTCCCTGAGACTCCTTAAAGCCTCAGTTATTATTGGAAGACTCGGCTGTAAATAGGGTCTTGAATGGCAATGAAGAATGTACTTTCTTCAATTAAAATGCAAGAATTTTCATCCAATGTAATAAAAAAAAATTTGACGAAGACAATAACTCCCGCATCTAATGCATAAATTTGTCATCCACTTCTCAACTGCATATGTCCTATTGTTGTAATCAAGGATTATCTCAACATTATTCAATGTTACTAAAATCTAATTCTGTCTGTCTGTCTATCTGTCTCCCATTTATAGACTCGATCCCTTTAAAAGATACCCCGAAATCAACTTTTTTTGTGGATTCTTCTGGTCTCGTAGGGTGCGTTAGGGAGATTTTCATCCCAATTTCGTGTTTTTTTTGTTACATCCCAAAATGTTAATTAAATTCATTTTTCCTGCATTTCTATGAAGTTTTGTTTGCATGGAGCAGTTTGTGACGTCATAATTTGCTTTGCCGCAGCCAACGAGAAAGACAGGCCGCGGCAATGAAAATCACCTGACCATAGTTGTCTGAGTGACAATCCAACCTTCACCTTGGTTTTTTTTTTCGTTAATCTTGGTGAATACATGTATTTAATTAAAATATCTACACTAAACTGGCAGAATTATAGTTAACAGCATCCTTTATAAACCTAACTGAGCAACATTGTGAAAATGACAATCCAGCAAAATAGTTATTGTTGTATAGTTTGAGGATATCTAAAGACGCACCACCATAGCATTCCGAAAGCCGGCTGAAAGTGTGTTTTGGGAAGGTAGTCATATGTACTTGCCAGTAGATTCTGAATCGTTCAATTTCACTGACAACACGAACAATCATCAATTTCCAAAGTTTTCCAGATTTGATCCAGATCCTTATCTTAGAGAAAAACATTTCATTCAGAAAAGATTATTTATCTATGGCTTTGACCGCCATTTTAGCCATGTTCACGAATAGATGGGACACGTGTGCCTATTATAAGTTTTACTTACTTTTTTGAGCTCTAAGTCAAAATCAAAAAAATCGAAAAAAAATGGGCAACAAAACGGTCGACTGCGCAAATACAATAGTGATGTTTTTAATTGTTTTGCGCTTATAATATCGTTCTGACAATGCTTTACCGTGTATTCTCAACTGGTCTATTATAGATTGTGATTTTAAAAAATGGGTGAGTGTTAGAAACTACCTCTTCCATCTTCACTTCACATGAAACGTACAGAAATAATTCGAACCATTTACTATGCGTTTAAATTGCATGGAAATTTTTGTCCTTTCTAGAAAAGATTATAACTTTGGTAAACCCAATATGAAAATATTGGTCAGACATACGCCCGTAGTTATTATGTACAACTTTAATTATAATCGGTCATTTTTCAGCAAATAAATGACAGGAAATTTTTAAGATAACACTTTTTCAACAATATTTATTTGACATTGTCGCCTTAATGGACAGATTTCTTGATAATTATTAATGTTTATTATATAAGCACTGAAATGAAAAATGTTCATGAAAAAATAGGCATAAGCTACTCGTCATTTAATCTTAAACATAAAATTTGAATTTGAAAACTCGCTTCTTAGAATTTCTTTAATAAAAATGATAAAAATGTTTTTTAACCTTCAAGGTTACAGTAAAAAAAAGGACCTTGTTGATTATTCTTGGCATGTTTATTTCCTAGAATTTTTTTGATAAAAATGTTTATTTGTTTACCTCCAAGATTACAGTAAACGGACCATGTACATTAATCTTGGCATTGAGATAAATGATAAGCTAGTTGCCAAGCATGGCAATCTGAAAGAGTTTAATATACAAGAATATAATTTACATACGACAATCGAGCATCGAACAAGCGCAGGGAAAAACAAAAACGAGTGGTCCGGAAGCAATGTTTCCACTGCCATACTTGCCCACGCAATAACCAAACGAAATAGAAAATATGCCAGATGAAACCTATAAGTCATCCCAAGGAAAAAAATGAGTCCTTTTCTATCGGGACATAAAGCAAATTGTAGATTGATGAGGGGCACAGAGGAGCTAGGAGATCCAGTAATCTAGAAACGTGACCTATTGAATGTTGTCGAAGTTGACGTCCAGGAAGTGACGAGGCCTGCGATACTTAAGGGACTTTAACCATGAGCTGGTGATCCAGAATCAATCAGGAGTTTGCCATGGTCCTTAATCTTCAGAATCAGCTTATTTCGGACTCCTGCATGTGGTTTCCAATCGAATCGTCACAACGGAATAATTAGTTGCAATTTTCCTGTCAAATTGAGGAATGGTTCTCAGGAAAACGTTTTGGAAGGTTTGTTGGCCTTTTCAGCTGGATTTGTATAATGTAAATAATAAAAGAGACGGATGCCTTACATTATACAGGGTGACCCAAACTTATCCAGCATAATTGTTTAGGAACATTGTATGGTTCAAATAGAACAAAAAATGTCCTATAAACATTACATCTAGTTTCGATCGTGTGTGAGATATCGACATTTGTTCCATTACAATGTTCCTAAACAATTATGCTGGATAAGTTTGGGTCACCCTGTATATTTATTGAATGGGATAATAACAGGTTTCCCCTTTGGTATCCGGCTTCTTCAGGTTGTGCTGATGATAAGAAAATCTTGTAAACATTCCAAGGAGAAGCTTTAGCTATGAAGCAGAAATACATTTATACATTTATTAACAAGAAATTAATCCCATCGAGTAGGGTAAGGCAAATAGCAGATGCTGCTGTCACCTATTTGCACTTTATACCTCACCTTAAGTTTTTAAATCAAAAAATTGATTTTCTCGAACTTAATATGTAGAAAATGTAAAAAGCTCGTATCTTCTTTGCTTTCTCAT
This sequence comes from Rhysida immarginata, assembly GCA_023313115.1. NCBI lineage: Eukaryota > Metazoa > Arthropoda > Chilopoda > Scolopendromorpha > Scolopendridae > Rhysida > Rhysida immarginata. The sequence continues at coordinate 2,986,288 of JAHWFO010015425.1, read as the reverse complement.
CAATTCCGCTCGAATGACATGTCACATGCCATATGTTGCCAAGGTTCTAAAGATCAATGACTGCCAACCCCGCAACTCCGACCCCACTGGAATAAATTGATCTAAACTTCATAGTAATGTAGATCTTGCCTAGAGGAATCTGGATACTGAATTTCACTCATTAAACAAAGCAAACAACGACGTCACAATTTTTTAAAGCTGGCAAAATTTCCATTAAGCTCCAGGTGAAATAAAATACAATGGAAAGGAAGAAAGAAAAAATAAAATCCTTTCTTAGTGGCTGTTTAAGTCACAAAAAGGCTTCTGTCAAAATTTCTGACTGAAGCCAGGTATAAGTAATAACTCGTTTCCAGTTCGTTTCTGATTGGTTGAACAAGTTTTATTCATTTACACATGCGCCAGTGTCCTTTTACTTTCGTGCCGGGCAATATAGTGGCGGAAGGTAATGCTAACCTTTTTCTTCGATTACCGTGGACCACTGCTGATTGATTTTCTGCCAAAGAAATGCCCCATTAATTCTGCACAGTACTGAAGTATTCTCACGAAAATTCGGCAATCAATCAAATACAAACACCCAGGTCTTCTCTCACAACAGGTGATCCTTCTGCACGACAATGCACCCGCCCATGTCTCTCATGAAGCCATCATGAAGTTACAGAAATTCTGATAGAAAGTCTTGGAACATACAACCGGAATTTCTCAAGAAGATATTGCAAGGGAAACGTTTCAATTCGGACGAAAACTTGATGGAGGCAGTGAAAGACTGTTTCAAAAAACAACCACAATCCTTTTTTGCCAAGGGAATTGACCTGCTTTGTAAACGATGAAACTAATGCCTCAACAAGCATGTGTGCTCAAATTTACCTGAACAGGAACGATAGATGGTGCCGAGGATTTTGGCCAAATCGAAATCGTTCGATTGTTACATATTAACTCTCTGTACAACAATGATTTTGCATTCTCCTATACACTGAGCTGTCAATTTATCAAGTACATCTCACAAAATATGCAGATTGAGTGACGGCCTGATTTGCATGTCACATGATCACAAATCACGATATAAATATCCTGAATCAACTTTTCTACTGTTAGTTAAGCGTGAAATCATAACAAAAATATGGAAACCAAAAGGTGCAAGAACAGCTGGAATGAGTATTTCAGAAACGGCGACTTTCCTGAACTTTCAAGATTTTTCGAGAGTGGGTCAAGAACATGTAGACGGAAAACCCTTATTGATGAAAGAGGCCGGAGGAGAATATCAAGACTTGTACGCGAAAACGTACAAGTTAGGCAAGGAAAGGCAAAAAAATACACAAATTACTGCTCATTATAACTCAGATACCCAATAAAACATTATCAGAATGGAAAACTAGTCGCACCTTGGCTCGAATGGGTTACCAAAGCCGAAGACCATCTCGGGTACCAATGATGTCAGAGAAGAACAAGAAAGCGCACCTCCTGTCGGCACAGCTGCACGAGGATTGGAAAAAGGTTGCCTAGTCAGAAGAAGGTTGCCTAATCAGGTTTTTGCTGCATTATGTTGAAAGAAGTCTTAGAATATGGGGAAGATGGACAGACGAACATCGTAAAACCAATAAGTAGCTCTATTTTCCTGCGACTTAATAATATCAAATACGTACAGTTGAATGACAGAAAATTACATGTCTGATGGACGTATTGGCAGTAGACTTTTAAACGATCCAGTCATTGACGACGATTAGCGATCGGTGATTTGTGCATCCGTATGCGGCGATACAGAACATTCCACATCATTTCAATAAGGATGGAGACATAAACCTAGACTGTGAACAGGCCATGGCATATATGAGTGAACCACACCTTTATTAGACGAGCAATATGGTATGGAGCATTTCTTGCTGGAAGAAGCAGTCTTGTGCATTGCTAAGAAAATCTGTCATCGCTCCAAGAAGGTGATTTTCAAAAATTTCTTGGTACTTTGGGGCCAACGCATGTCAACACCGGTTTTAGGTTTCACGAAAAATGTGGCAACACAACGAGCCTCACACCAAACAAAATCCTTCCCTATGGGCGCGAGGCACTATTGATCGTAGTTTGGTTACCTCCAGAGACACATATGATCGTCAGATTGCTGGAAATTTCATCATTCCCCATAAGCTTTGCCTAATCATAAGTATTCCATTGGCGATGCTCTTTATACCATCGCAAAAGACGAAAAGCATTCACCTTTCAGGATTTGTTATCCTCCTGTCTCTGGCCCTATCTGAAGTAGCCCATCTAATATTGGACACGTTGAACTTTGCGAAATGATCGGCCGTGAGGTATGGCTGTCAGCAGGCTTGTTGGTGCACTGAAAAGGCAACAAATTTTAGAATATTTCCCTTTCATTTTTTCTTTATAACATGTTTAGACATTTAGAATACTTTGGAAATTTTTCATGTGATCGTTAGACACTTTTCAAATGCATTAACATCAGATAAGCTGAGAAGCATTCTTCACGATTAGCAAAGATAAAATTTGAAAGAATTAAATCTTTCTACATATGGACGTTTGGTTGGTTTAGTTTGGTTTGTTTGGTATTAACGTCCTTTTCAACTGCTGAGGTCATTTCAGGACGGCGTTATAGGGGCCGCAAATTTTGCCTCGCAAGGTTTCTGTATTAACGTGCAGCCAGCAAACGGCTACACGGGACCAACGGCTTTACTTCCCTTCCGAAGGAAGTGCGTGATCTCAGGATTTCCCCCTGAAAATTCCTCGTCGTCCTCGGCCGGGATCGAACCCGCATATTCGGGCATCAGATGCGATCACACAACCACTGAGCCACCGAGGCCGATACATTCGGACGTAGAGGCAGACAGGCAAGCACAGTAAAATACAACATATAATAATTTTATAGTTAGCGTTAAATCCAACAAATCAACTTTAACCGAGATTTATGAGAAGTTTATAATTTTATTTCATCTACACAACAAAACCACCTATGGCTGTTTGGTATGCGTCCATTTATAAAGTGAAAGGATTATAAATTGAATTTTTATCAGTATTTGGTTCAATGTAAAGAGAAGAGTATATTTAAATAAACTTTTAAAAGATATTCCATAAAACAAATCGTCTGTTTTCTAAAATTTATTATCTAAACATTATGTAATTTTTTTTTATCTATATTAGAAAACGTTATTTGCAGTTGACAACTCATTAATTATTTTCCAAAGACACCCTTCTAAAAAAAGCAATAGTTTTTGCTGAATATTAATAATCAGCTAAGATAAAGAATATACAAAATGGGTATAAATATCTAAGTTTTTAGAAGTAGCGCTATGCGTCATCTTCTGTAGTTTTGCCAAGATGCTTCGCTCTATGGAAGGTGGAGAAAATTGTTTCCTAAGTTTTAAAATTAGGTTTTATTATGTTTTTTTAAAATTTTTGTTTATATATACTTCGAAAATAGTATTGATTAGTTTCCTAAGTTTCAATTAAACAATTTATACTTTAAATTTGTTTGTTGTTTTTTTTATTACTTTTTTAATAGCAAAAAATTATGTTTATTCAGAAATACTTTTTATTATCTTATTATATAGCGTTTCCAGTGGTGGTTCTTTTTGCCATTTCAGCGATTCCCAACTTCGTGACTGGTACTCTGTGCCCTGAGGAATATGAAGCAATAAGCGAGCATTGCTACAGGTTTGTTTATCATCATATGAGTTGGCTATATGCATGGAAAGAATGTAAATCTGACGGCGGTTATCTGCTGGAAATCCACTCAAGAATCCAGATGGAGCAACTAAGGCGTTATTTTGAAAGGCATGATGGTAATTTTTTAAGGCTTAACTTCCTATTTTTCTATCTAGGCTTAGTAACAATTTAAGAATTAGATTGTTCCGAGGGGTCTGACAATACCCTGAATCTTTGACAAAGGTAAAATGAATCTCTGCGAATCTCATCAAATCTGTTATGAATCCCATGTTTTTGAATCCTGAATCTGACTTCTCGAGCCGATATGTCGAACGAGATTCCCGTAAAAAACGAGACGAGAAAACAGTTCCCGTTTTTGGCTATGGGAGCGAGTCAGTCTGTGAAGATCGAGTTGATGTCTGCTTGAAGCTTTCCGTATCCGTTCATTTGTTCACTCTTGTTGAGGCTTTCCGTATCCGATCATTTGTTCGATTTTGTAAATGTGATTGTGAAGATATAAGGACAAGATCTGCAAGGTATTGAAGATTGTACAGTATTTGATGAGTTTCATAAAACATTTGCAACTATCTTTCGGGATTTGTGTGAGAAGGGATCCTCTCGACATGTGAACTCTTGCACTGCATCCCAAAGAGGCCGCTTCGAACACCTTTTGCAACCTTGACGCAATTACTGCGACAGAGATGTCATGTTCTATACAGGCAAACCGTCCATTTCCGGGCATATGTTCATATGTAATTTCTTGTTCCTTTTCTGGTCAGGAATCGCCTCTTGAAGTTTACCCCTTTTGTTTAGTTCACTCTGTATAAGCCAACCCCAATGCGAACAGTGTTGGAAACTCGGTTAAGAACAATACCAAATTCTAGTTTCTTTATTGATATATATTTTGTTTTGTCATAGCAAAAATAACCTGGTAAGCATCTGTTTATTTCGAAATTTCTTCGAGTAAATTTTAGTCGTTGAATCTTAAATAAATCTCGGTTTAATCTTTGAATCTTAAGTAAATCTTACACGAATCTCTGAATCCCATAGTGAATCTGTGAATGTTCAGAGGATTCCAGGAATTCGGGCAAATTTTGAATTCGTTAACAATTCCTTGAATCTTGTTCAAATTATCGAGATTCATGAATCTTTGCCATAATTTTGTTGAATGTCAGACCCCCTCGGATTGTTCGCATTCTATAATATTTAAGAGGAGTTATGATACCAGTTTAAGACCTATGATAATTGCAGACTTAAGAAAACGTTTGCATTAGTTTACCTGGTTTGCTCATTAAAAGAATTGTATAAATAAAGAATTTTAATTAAAAAAAAAATCGGATTTTCAATTAGCAGGATACTGTTTTTTCGTATTTTCTTTCCTGTTAAAGCTTTACATAATTCGAAATTAACAGCTGATATAAAATATATAATAGAATTTTTTTAATTAAAACTAGCCAATGCTTTCTCTAGAATGAAAATATATTAGCTCATATTGGTATTATTAAAAGTCTCTTCAATAGCTGAAACAGCATTCTGGCGTTAACCAAAGAACCAGTCTTATGTTATTTAACGCTTAGTTACTTGCTTAATTTTCAAACTTTTCCGTTAGTTCGCGGAGGCAGCAGTCCAATGGTGGATCTTCAGCGCTCGCGATCTTCCTCCATCAGGCGAATGTCCTTAATGGTAACAGCTAAGCGACTTGACCCCAGATTCTCCATGTGAAGAGCTGGCTTGAAATGGGTTTTTTTTTTTAAAATTAGTTGAATATCCCCTCACATGATTGCGATCTTCTTCTAAAAACCAATAATATTTCGTTCAAAATCCACCAAAAACCCTTTGAAAATGGAACAGTAATTGCGGCTGTTCGTGCAAAACAATTTATAACCATCGAAGTGTTTCGTGCAAAAAAAAAAAAAAAAAAAAAAAAAATATATTAACAGCCGATCATAAAGTTTTCATTAAAAATAATTTTGTTGTTCTCCTTTTTTACCAATATTGGAATTTTTAAAAACTAAATCAAAAACTTAAAGACTAAAAATAAAGCTGCAGAGAATATCGTGTCATTAAAATAATATAGCCGGGTTTCTTAGGGACGAAACATTTTTTCAAGTTGCGACGCTAGAAATTTCCCGACTACTCCTCTCCAGTTACTTAGCATAGAATTTTTCAGGAATGCTGAGTAAAGTGTTTCCTCGATAATGATTGCCATCTCTTTGCTCTCCCTTTTTAAAAATAGATATTGCCCCTACAAATATCTGTCCGCCATTGCTCAAGGGCCTGGCCAGACAATACCCGATCTACTCATAGGATAGCATTTTGATTCAAGTGGCTTTGCCAGTCTTCAGCGATAAATATATCCATTTGACTTCTGCTTCGGCGTTACTAGTGTAACTATTCTCCGGCCCAAGATGCATCTCATGTGCTTCAATTGTTGTTGTTACCGGGTTAAGAAGAAATGTAAAGAGCTCCTTCTATCTATGCAATACACTTAATAGTTTGTGATGAAAGAGACTTCTTCCATGGAGACGGCGCACGTTCTGCCAGAAAGATTGGTTGGTTTGTTTGGTATTAATGTCCTTTTCAACTGCTGTGGTCATTTCAGGACGGCGTTATAGGGGCCGCAAATTTTGCCTCGCAAGGGTTCTTTAACGTGCAGCCGGCAAACGACTACACGGGACCAACGGCTTTACTTCCCTTCCGAATGAAGTGCGTGATCTTAGAATTTTCCCCCTGAAAAAATCTGCGTCGTCCTCGGTCGGGGTCGAACCCGCGTCCTCGGGCATCAGAGGCGATCACGCACCCACGGAGCAACCGAGGCTGCTCTGCCAGAAAGATAGTATACCTCCAATTTCCCGCCGAACTTCTCCCAGGCGTTTTTGCAAACCAGAAAGTGGCCTATTTGCAAAACAAATCCTTGCATGCTTCATGAACCTCACCATGCGCTAGATTCAACGACTTACGACCACTATGCAGTGCGGCGATTACAACTATCTTAAACAACTGTCGCGATTACTGGGAAGTTCTTTGAATTTTAAAGATATGTTATCTGCAAAGCCTCACAACTCTATAGTCCAAAGCCTCCCATTTGATGAATCAAGTCCGTCTGGTCCTAGTGCATCGCTTGGTTGGCAAGGTATCAAAGAACCAAAAAGTGCAGACAATAGTTGACAACTCTCCTCACACGAATATGCAACACTGATTAGAATAACTTCACATGATTACAAATCAAACGGTGACTTCTGGCCCATTCATTTCTGTAACTGTATACCAATGGACTCCAGTTACAGTTGCAAGAAGGTGTTCATGATGGAAAGTCCATTGTTAGAACAGAGATCCAACAAACAGCTCCCGTACGCATCTAAACCAGGACCACCATTTTTCCCAATCACGCCTTTAGACCATTGGTCATCAGCCCTACTTGGATAAAAGAATCAGCATTCCGTCTCCTGCTGAGAGCAGATCAACTTCATCTAGAAATAGAGGACTCTGGCTGAATTCGGAGTATATACAACGAACAGAGAGAGAGAGAGAGAGAGAGAGAGAGAGAGAGAGAGAGAGAGAGA
>JAHWFO010015425.1:2942874-2979064 GCA_023313115.1 Rhysida immarginata | reverse complement strand
AGAGAGAGAGAGAGAGAGAGAGAGAGAGAGAGAGAGAGAGAGAGAGACCGTTTCCTTAAATGAAGGCTTAGAAGATAGTCTTCCACCCAAGGAGTTCAATCTATCACACAATTTGCCACCCGGGGACTTAAGTCCACTCCCGCCTGGGCAGTCATGCTGAAATAGACACCCGAGTCGAATAGCTTTTAATTTATTTACTTGACAAAAAATAGTCCCTATCCGAAACGTCAGCTTTTTTTCAGGGTCTTATCACTCGTGTGTCCAATTTTGTTTTAGAGTTTCTGTGTCTCGTATTTCTTTTCTTCTACATCTGTCAATGGTGTTGTAAGAATTCGTATCAAAATATTTCTTCTGTGACGTAATAGTATTTCGGTTATTAATGTATATATAATTATTGTTACATTATTTTTACCATTAGTAGGAAAGTATAATTACTGGGTTGGCGCCACGGACATTTGGGAAGAAGGCTATTGGCTGTGGACACAATCGGCTAGAGAAGTCATGTATGAAGAATGGTGCGTGGGAAGTAATCGGCCCAATACCTACAGCAACTGTATGCTGCTGGATGGCGACGGCAACAACTGCTGGAGAGATTACCCGTGTGACCAGGATGAAAAAGATCGCAAAGCGATCTATTATATTTGTCAACACGACGGTATATAATGTTTCTGTTTTAATAAACCGGTAATTTAATCTTTAATTAATTTTCTCCTGTAAAACGGTGAATGTTACTTAACATAATAAATAAGTTAAGAATAAAAGATTCTATACTGTATAATATATTATTTCAACTATAAATAAATTCGTCTCGTTGTATAAATTTGAAGTACTGATCATTTGTTAATATTTCATATTTTATTTTTTTATTTATTTTCAGTTGAAATGTTTTTTTTTTGTTTATTAATTATTATTATTATTATTATTATTATTATTATTATTATTATTAAATCTTGGCAAAACTATTAAGCTAGTAGCTCTATAACTTTAGGTAAACTCCCTGGCTTTGTTTTTAAGGGTTGTCTGGAGGTGTTAGCTGTACCGTTAGCGATGATTTTTAATTTATCTTTGCAGAAAAGAGTTTATCCAGCAGCTTGGAAAACTTTTAAAGTTGTTCCGTTGCCTAAGGTTAAAAATCCAAATAGTCCTGATAATTTTCGCCCGATTTCAGTGTTGCCTTTTCCTGTTAAAATCATTTTAAAGAACTCAGAAGGAAATATCTGAGTCTGCAGATTGACAATCAACATGAGTTTACTCCCGATAGGGCCACCATTACGAATTTGCATCGCATTTCATCTGAAATTGCGATTGCTTTGGATGAAAGGAGTCAATTGGATGTTTGTTATCTCGACATTGCCAAAGCATTTGATTCCGTAAATCATTCTTTGTTATTGACAAAGTTACATTATTTAGGTATTCATCATCTAACCATTAAATGGCTTCATTCTATGTTGCAAAACAGACGTTTTTTTATTACTAATGCTCTAGGTAATTGTTGCTTTGGTTCGATTATGAGTGGTATACCTCAGGGTTCTCCTTTAGGCCCATTGCTATTCAATTTCTTTATTTGCGATTTAAATTGTTTGTTTGCTGAGGGTCCGGTTTCAGCTCTTATGTTCGCTGACGATTTAAAAATCTTTAACAGAATTTCATCATTTGTTGATGCATTGACTCTTCAGACCAAAATTATTCAGGTTAATAATTGGTATTCCGATAATGGTTTAAAGATTAATATAAATAAATCGAAAATTATTAGTTTCTCTCGTAAGACAATGAAAATAATTTTTAAATATTATGTTGGAAATACTTTTATTCCTGTTGATTCTACTATCAGAGATTTTGGTGTCTGGTACGATTCAAATGGTACATTTAATACCCATATTGATTGTTTAAATTTAGAAGTGGCTAGGCGAGTGGGTTGTCTCAGGCGTCTGACTTTTTTTTATCGTCAACCTGGTATTATCTGTTCTATTTATTTAAGTGTTGTTTTGCCTAAAATTCTTTATGGTTTTCCTATTTGGTTCCCAGGCTTTTCTAATAGAAAATTTTTAAAATTAATGAAGTCTCATGATGCATTGTTTAAGTATTGCGAAAAAGAATTTGGTAGTTCTGATGGTATTGTGAGGGATCAATTCGCTTATTGGTCTTTCGATAGATTAGGAACCTGTTATATGATCAATTTTCTTGCGAATATTCTTAATGGTCGTGTTGATTCATCAACTTTTTTAGCTTCAATAGGACTTCGTTGTTCTAGAGTTATTAGGGGAAATAGATTAAAATTATCTGTTCGTTCTTATTCTTCTTAAGCCGGATGGATTGATCCAGCAATGAAATTAGTACAGCTATATAATCATTACGATTTTTCAACTAACGTTTTCAATCTTGCCGACATTTTTATCTAACCCATAAATTAACCCCGTTTTGGGCTTTGCCCGTTGGGGAGCAATTTCTTTTTTCCATGTTCTCTTATATAGAGTTCGTGATTGAGAGATGCTTGTTGCTACAATACAATACAATTATTAAAATTTTCTTAAATTTACCGCTACTGGTATTTGAATTGTATAATCTTATATACTAAAACTTTTGCGTGTATTTATTTATTTATCTGTAATTCTATCTCCTCCTAGACGTTTGAGCTAGCAACTTGAAATTTTCAGGCTATATTTTTTATTATATACATCAAACCTCCGCACATAGACCATCTCAGCTTACGCCATTTCGCATTTACGATATTTATAATTACTATCACTGCTTCGGGGTTACGATGCTTGTTTTGCACTTACGTCAAAAAAATTATAAAAAATGCAAAATAAACTTTCAAAATAAGCTTCTTCGGTATTTTTTCCTTATACAGACATAAACATTCTCATACATACAAAATTTCTTTGGATTACTATACTTAAGCTTCACTTTGTATTATTAAACGCATGTTTCATTATTGTTGTTGTTGAGTTCCATCAAGTCGAAATCGACTTCTGATGACTGTGTGGACATATGCTATCCATTCATAGTTTTCTAGGGAAGAGTGATAATGCGGTGATTTCTTGTTGCCTTCCGCAAGATGAAAGGATGATAATTAAAAGGGACAAACACAAATATCCATGCCCTCTCGACCACCGAGCCGGCGCTGTTTCATTATAGGAAATAATAATTCGGCTTACAACGTTTCCATTTACGGGAACCAATTATGTCGTAAGTGCATATTCGACTTAGTGTATATGATCGATCGCATTTTATTTTTATTAAAAAATATTAAATAAAATCAAGTAAGTAGTGAGAGCCGACTGAATCATCAACTGAATGATTGAAACAGGAAAGAGTGACCGAAATTTCTAGTGAGAGCTTCTACTAGTATTAGGGTTTCGTATGCAAAGTGATAGATGATCTGTCGTTCTCCAAGGTCATAAATATAATCCTATAAAGCGGAACCCGACGACTGTATTTGAATACAAAGCACGTAAGAGATTTCTCGTCCATATACAGGATGATTATATTTAAAGTTTAAGTTTCAAAACGCTATAAAAAAAGAACCATTCGGTAGAATGACGTCCAATTTGAACGGAATGTTATTGAAGAAGGGGGAAAGCTTATGGCATAAGAAAAGAAAATGAGTGTGCTTAAGACCACACAAGTGAAAACTTTTATGGCGACTGTAATCGATTCTAAGTGATGTATAGGTGAATGATATACGTATATTATTATGGGTGTTATTACTTGGACGAATCAGGAACAAGCCATAAATTAATATTATATAGTATAAAACCATTTATTTTCATTCGTTTTCTCATTAGATCTTTACTTATGCAGGGTGCTTTTGAAAAGGATGTCGTGAGATATCTAGCGATTTCTGCTCCTTAAAATAAACACAAGTTTCCTCATACGTGTTGTCGAAATTGCATTTCTTAAATGAGTAAACAGCTCGTGAAGTTTGGTTAAACTCTGCCCATAACGTAAACAAAAGCGCATGAATGACGTTAGTAAATCATACAGTTCGCTGAACACTTGATAGTATGAATGTGCGTCGTACCGCAAAAAGCAATCCAGCCAACAAGAAATGAAAACTGGTTTAAGGAGACTTTAATACTGTATCTCTCGATCATTTATCCACTTAAACGTCTTCCCTAATTTGTTGACAAGTTCAATTCTGAGGTCTAGTAAGTAAGAATATTTCAGTAGGCTGTGAGAATGGTCGAGTTTAGTGGATAGGTATTTCGCAGAAACCTATTAGTGGAACACATGGTAGTGTTTAGGTTTTTTTTCATGTGCTTTTATTTACGTTATGGGCAGAGTTTAACCAAATTTCACGAGCTGTGTACAACTTTAAGGAAAGCAATTTCGACAGAACGAAAGAGGAAACTTGTGTTTATTTTAAGGTGCAGAACATCGCTAGGTATCTCACCATATCCTTTTCAAAAGCATCCAGTAGATCACTTCTAAATTACATACATTATATTTGCATTGAAAAGCCTAAAGATACTGTAATGAAACCATTCATGATACGATTCCAACACGTACTATTAAACAAATTAATATTAAACAAATTCATTAATTACTCGTTATATTCACTCATGACATGTTGTTACGAGTTGTTATACACCTCGTAACAACGTGTTATGAGTGAATATAACGAGAAAATAATGATAGTGGGAAATGGTTTAGTTGCATGTGCCCTAATGGTACAATTTAGTATTGTTAGAACTTTCAATGCTAAGATATGGCGTGTGATATATCAACCAACTCATTACGAGTAGTTAGATCTATTGTTATCCATAGCTTATTTGTATCAAGAGCATAATGCTGTTAGGCTTAATGGTATCTAAAACGCACTACTGTTATACATATTGCTAATTAATAGTAGTTAATCGCTTGCTTCAATAGTAGACGATAACGTAGAAACACTTTAGTAATTTAATATGAAAAAATAATAGATGCTTACACACAACGCTTCAGCAATTGAGGCTCACTTCGTTTAACATTGTGGGAATTCTTACAAATTAAAGAACTTTTATTTTTTTAAATGTATGAGGAATAACTCCCTCTCCATTTACCTTTCAGTTCTTCAAGTTTATTCGTTTAAATTCTCTCTATACATTAGCTTACTTATTAGTAATTTACAATTTAGTTTTCATATTTATTTATTTTCTCTTAAATGTTTTAAAATGTTGATTAATTCAATATATCCATGTACGATGCTATAACATGAAAATGTGCTCCCTTTATCCGCTTTGGCGGTAAAATCATTCTTGTTTGACTTATTATCAAAATATTTTGCAGACATATGGAAAAACACAAAGTTTTTTTGGCATATTACAAGTGCTCTATATGTGCCTCTCTAGTGATTCTGCAGACATAAAATCGATAACTAAGTTCATCTCGAGCTTAATGTGCCTTTGTGACCCTTTGTGAAGCATGTCCCTATCAATCTTTTGAAAAGCACTCTTCATGCGAGCTTTCAGTTCTGTACGTTTGTTGGCGTAAACACTCATTCATCTTTCACATAACCCCATGCAAAAAATCGCAAGGGGTTAGAGACTGATATAAATGAAACTCAAGAACAATAAAACAGCTCATTTCTGTGCTCTCGTGGCATATATCAAAGCAAGCCTGCAACAAAAAACACTTTTTGAGTTATTCCATAAGATTTGTGACAATATGTCAAAAAATAAAGCTACAGTGAATTTATGAAATCGGGTCAATCATTTGTAATATATATCGAAGTGCCACCGAAGACATGAATGAGTGTTGGTCAGGGAAGAAAAAAAAGTTATCCAGGCGTCAGAAACTTCTGAACTTCGGGAGGCGGGAGCTTCGTCTACAGTAGGAAGTTGTAGAATTACTGAAAACCAATTTGAGTTATTATTTAAATTCTTGAGGTTGTTCTGTTTACCTAAAACTGTAATTATCCCGGGCAACGCCGAGTGCATTTGCATAGAATTACTGTTGTTTGGGGTTTCTTAGGAATGAAGATTCCAACCCACCTCTGAGAATTATAAAATAAAATTGATTTTTTAACTACACATAGAATTGTTCGGGCTTTTCTTAGAATTGATAGTTCTTAGAAGTCCATCTGGGATCGTCTTAAACAACACTTTGGGTTATCAAGTCTTTCTTACCAGGCAGTACGATTCCTGATGGGCGACTCCACCGGTACTGCATTGAAACTGGACCTGGCCGTCTCCATCGCCTTTATGAATAAAGAACTGTGACTTGCTCGAGTCGATAGGATGAAAGGGTCAAACTTGACAACTGCAGTGGTATGGAGGAAAGGAGCTGCACATCTAAGGTAGGTGTGGTTAAAAAGCGTTATACGTCATCTAAGCGCCTTTATGCGGTTACTCAGGGGGCCATAACACCTATGGACAGCTTTTTATGTTCCCATGGACTTCTGATAATCCACCGGTAGGCGAACAAGTCTCCATCGGAGGCGTTTAATTAAGTGACGCAGCCCTTAAGTAAAGGGCTGCTCGACTCTTAAGGTTAGTTTCCATGTACGCGTTTTTGACGCATTTATAACTGCGTCTCGACGCAGAAAGCAAATGTGCATCTGGACGCACCTAGACGCACATTGCAACAGCTCTTGACGCATTTAATTCGAACGCTATATCAGTTTCCATGCATGCGTGAAGTCTACGCAGAAAGTTCAACTGCGCATGCGTCATGAGTTTATGTTTTGCAATTTTTCTCGTTAGAGGGAGAAGCTTCTCTCTAAACACCACCTTGGTGTTTTTCGGATTTCTTAAAATATCATTATTAATTTCTGGTGTCCGAGCACAGATTCCATCAAATGAAGAAAAGGAATGGACTGAACGTCTTTTGTTAACAAAGCAAGTGCGCTTGCGCAAAACAATCATGTGATCTAGAAAGATTTGACACGCATTTACAAGTGCGTCAAGAAGTAGAAAGCCTATCTATTTCACTTTTCTCCAGACGCACATCAACCAAGACTCGGAGACGCAGATATCTGTTTCCATGACACGTGCGTCAAGCCGCACCAATTTATGCGTCTAGACGCAGAGACGCAGTTAAAAACGTATGTATGGAAACTAAGCTTTAAAGCATGTGCGCCTGAATACCGCGTTCTTAAAGATCCGTTTTTAGGGTGTTCGCTGGGACAAATAACATCAAGCTCTAGCTCCAACAGCGTGCCTGGTTCCCACCCGATGCAGACGAAGGAGTTCGATGTCCGCCCAAAAGATAAGAAGACAGCGACCGAGACCCGCCCTGGCTACACAAGTCTGCTAATCCGGAGAAACGTAGAAGAAAGGCAAGCGCATCTACTGGACCTGTTCGAGAGAAAGTTTCCCTAGCCGACAAGGAGAAGCATACGGCCCCTTCGCAGGTGAAGCCAAACAATTTAAGCATAATCGCACGTTGCTTCATCCCGTAGACGAGGGCGAGCTACGAGCCTCCCAAGTTTTCCGTGAACTGTCAACGAAAACGACGCTGCCAAGGTGTGTCCTGTGTCCCAAAGCATCGACGTGCGAGGAGAAGAACCGAGGCATACCGAGGAGTCTCTGAATCGAGTGAGATTGAACATTCACAGATGTTGGATAATTGCCCCTTGATTACCCTCTAACAGGACATAATTCGGCTCTGGTGAACGATTCAGCGTTTCTTGGCTCACAACGAGGGAGCGACCCGGAACCCCCATTGGACGCCATCGGCACGAAACCTACCCTTCGCTCCCAAACCGCCGGAATCAACGAAAAGTATGACTGTGGACTCCTCGTCCCGAGGCGAATCAGCCCCGTCCCAACCGAGACAACAGCTAATTGCAGTTCCCGTCCCGAATCGAAAACAGTGTGTAACCTCCCAGGGAAGGTCGAAAGCGTAGAGAGTAGTCCGCGCTTGGACTCGGGAGTAGTCTCTAACGGTACCTTTTTAAGTGTTGTACATGTTGCGTCCCTAGTCTTGGATCCTTCATCGGCCATTTAACTTCGAACTTATCTGAACTGGACTGATTAATTTCAGTACTTAATTTATTATTGATTATTCTCATTACTCATGTACTCATGTTTATTGCAGTTGCAATTTTTGAACAAGTTAATTAAACATTTTCTATTATTCAATCTCCGTCCCACTCTGTCCGTTTACTCATAAAGATCCATAACAATAATGAAGTTTGGGGAAAATTTAACTTAGGGTAATGAAGTTTGGGAGAAAAATAGGGTACATACAATTGGGTATACCGTTAAAATTTGATACGAGTAGTTTCTGACTTACGCATTCAACATCATGTAAGCACTAACCACCAGGTGTTACGATGTTGACTACGTAACTCGGAAACTACTCGTTGGAATTCGATCAAATTTTAACAGCATACATAGTTTTATGTATCCTATCATTCCCCCAAACTTCATTATCCTAGGCGTTATAAGACCTGAGTTATTAACTTGTTGATCTTTGTGGTAGCATTTTTATTTCTGTTCATATCTCGGTTATCGTTCAAATTCGAATCCATGTTCATATGAAATTTTTCGCTTAGAAAATTTGTGTGTTTGGAAAGGAAAGAGAGAGAACGAATATTGATCAGAGAACTATGCAGACAAAAAAAAGCTATTCCGGACGTTGGAAACACCTGAACAACGGGAGCTTCTTCTAGAGCAGGAGGGTATAAGAGCTTCTACGTCAAGAGCAAGGGAAACACACACATGGCCTACAACTTCAATAAGTTTATAATTAGCGTTAAATCCAACTAATCAACTTCAACTGAGATTTATTAGAAGTTTATTTATACTCGTATAATTTTATTTTATCTATTCATTTCTGAAGTGAGTGGATTCATAATTGAATTTTTATCAGTATTTGGTTCAATGCAAAGAGAAGAGTATAGTTAAATAAACTTATAAAAAATATTCCATGAAGCAAATCGATTGTTTTTTAAAAATTTATTATCTAAACGTATTATCTAATTTTTTATCTAAATTAGAAAATATTATTTGCAGTTGCAGCTCATCGATTATTTTCTAATGACGCCTTACTAAAGAAATAATTTTTTTTTGCTGAATATTAATAATCAGATGAGATAAAGAATATTAAAAATGGGTATAAATATCTAAGCATCCAGATGTAACAGTATGCGTCATCTTCTGCAGTTTCGCCAAGATGCTTCGCTCCATGAAAGGTGAAGAAAATGATTTCCTGTTTTATAAATAATTTTTATAATAGATTTTTAATCGTTTTATGTTTATCTTTTAATCTATTTGATGTTTATATATACTTCGAAAATCGTATAAAGTGATTAGTTTCTTAAGTGCTTAAATAAACCATTTATACTTTAAATTTGTTTGGTTTTTTTACCCTTTTATTTTTTGATAGTAAAAAATTATGTTCATTCAAAACTACTTTTTATTTTCCTATTATATAGCTTTCCCAGCGGTGGTTCTTTTAGCTATTTCAGTTACTACCAGCTATGTGGCTGCTATTTCCTGCCCTGAGAAATATGAACAAATAGGCGATCACTGCTACAGGTTTGAATATCATCGTACGAATTGGATGGGGGCTTGGCAGCAGTGCAAATATGACGGCGGTTATCTGACGGAAATCCACACGAGTCGCCAAATGGATCAACTAAAGCATTATTTTGACAGGCATGATGGTAATTTTTTAAGGGTTAATTCTATATTTTTCTGTCTAATCTTAGGAATAATTTAAGAATTAGATTGTTCGCATTCTCCAATAGTCAAGGGAAGCTTAGTATATGACTTTAAGACCTACGATGATTGCAGACTTAAGAAAACGTTTGCATAAGTTTTTATCTGGTTTGCTCATTAAGAATGTATCTATGTAGAGAGTGTATAAGTAAAGAATTTAAATTTAAAAAATTCGGATTTTCAATTAGCAGAAAACTACATTTCCTTATTTTCTTTTCTGTAAATGATTTACATATTTAGAAATTAAAAGCTGTAATAAAGTTTACAAGTTTTTTAAAAATTAAAACTATCCATTGCTTTAACTACAGGGTGAGTCAAAAGTCGCAGTACACCCTGTTTAATCGAATATTCCAGTAAGGTATGGGTGAGATGGTCTATCTTTTACGGTATGTACCGAACATGGTCGCCATCTTGAAATCGGCCATCTTGAATCTAAGTCAATTTTTTTAAACGGAAAGGGAATCGTGATATATCAAATAACATCAGCATTTTCTGAGAATTTCATTCCTGTAACCAGATTTGAAGTAGCAGTTATGGTTCAAAGGTTAAACACATTTTGTTTGGTATTACAGGCTGGACTGTTCTCCATAAAGGACAGTCATTTAATGTGTTCAACATGGTGTCCGTCTTGGTCAAGGCACATTTGAACGCGCTGAATCCAATCGTCATGCACTCGCAGAAGGATTTCCGCAGAATTGCTGGCACACACTTCTTCAATGCGTTACCGGAGATGATGTCTGTTTCTGATTTTCTCTGCATATACGAGCTGCTTTAAATGACCCCACAGATAAAAGTCAACTGCTGTGAGATCAGTTGATCTGGATGGCCATTCCACAGCACCACGTCGGCCAATCTAACGATCAGGAAATTGAACATCTAACCACTGAACAAGATACCTTCACTGAACACAACTTCTGTGAAGTTAAGCTACATCAGGCACGGCTCGTCACTGGATGGGTGACCATCCGTGATAGCAGATCTTTATCCCCCGGCTGCTGCGACCATCATACAGCAGTCATGAATCCAGGTCCATCCAGGGACCCAACTCGTCGGCCTCTGGCCATACAGGCCCTGGATGGACGTATTGGATCCAATTAATAAATAAAAATAAATAAATAAATAAAAGAGGGATCTTGTCGATGTTGCTCTAGGGCCCACGTGCAAAACTGCATACGTCTGTCTGGGTCATCCTCTGCTAGGTGCTGGAGTGTCTGAATCTTGAATGGATGCCATTTGATGAGCATGAAGGATTCGTACGAGCGGTGACTAGCTGATTCCTCATTCTGCTGGTCGTGTGCTGCGTTGTGGGCTCTTGACGAAGGACACCAAAATCATTGTTGAGGTTGTCTCGTCAGTAGCACTTCTTGGACGGCCACTCCGTGTCTTGTCAACCACAGTCCCAGTTTCTCGGAATTTCTTAATTAAGCACCTGGCAGTGTTGCGTGAAATTGGAGGTCATTCTAGGTGCCGGTTGTTAAAATCTGCAGCTATGACACGGAAACTTCGTTCTCCAGACATCAAAATGACCTCAATTCTCTCCTCCGTGGTCAAAGCCATCTTCAGTTACCTGCTACAAAATGAAACAAAATGTGTTGTAACTTTTGAACCATCATCTGTTTACAGGAATGAAATTGTCAGAAAATGCTGATGTTATTTGATATATCACACGACCCCTTTAAATAGACCATCTCACTCATACCTTAATGGAATATTCAGATTTCCCAATTCCTGCAAGGTTTTCGAAAAAACGGGGTGTACTGCGACTTTTGACTCACCCTGTAGAACGAAATTTATTGCCTTATATGGATATTATTAAATATCTCTTCAATAACTAAAATACACTGCTCAAAAAAATTAGGGGAGCAGAAGCGTTTTATTGCAGTTCGTAACCAAATCAGGATAACAATCAACAAAACTTTACACGCAGTCTTCCTGCAACCCCTCCAGTTGACAATAAGTCCTATCAGTATGCAAATTTTCGTCCGTGACGTCAAAAGGCGATAATATCCATTATCCTTAAAAAGACAGGGTTCTCCGTGGTTGCTTTATTAGAGCTTAGACAGCAGCAAGAGTCATTTCTTGAAGTTTAGTCCGTTCAAAATATGGCTGAGCAACATGATTTACCGGAATCCATGGCGTGGAGAGCTATTGGTAGGCTGGAAGCGGGTCCACAGTCGGGAAATGACACTTCGCGACACTCCAACTGCTTCGGCTACAACTCGCTGTGTCTGACCTGCTTCCAGGAGACAGGAAGTGTTCGCAGAAGACCTGGCCAAGGTCGTCCACGGGCAACTACAGCACGGGATGACCGTTATTTGCATTTAACAGCTCGTCGTAACAGACGCCAGAATGCTACCCACCTTCAGCGAATGCTTCTAGCGGGAACAGGATGCAGAGTATCGACACAGACCATCCGCAATCGGCTTCACCAAGTCCGTCTTTATGCACGTCGACCGATGGTATGCATCCCATTAACACAGGTTCACCGTAGGGCCCGTAGAGAATGGGCTGAAGAGCATAGACTTTGGGGGCTTGTGGAATGGCGTTCAGTTCTCTTCACAGACGAGTCCAGATACAGTCTGGAGTCCGACGACCGACGAATTCGTATCTGGAGAGAACCAGGAACGCGAAATAACCCGGCGTTTGTGCAGGAAAGGTCAGCGTATGGAGGCGGTGGGCTCATGGTGTGGGCAGGCATAAGCATTGGTGGACGTACGGACCTGTACATTGTAAACGGCGGTTTGACAGCCTTGAGGTATAGGGACGAGATTCTGCGACCCTTTGTCTTACCTTATGCTGCAGCAGTTGGTGAAAATTTCATTCTAATGGATGATAATGCTCGACCTCACAGAGCCCGGCTTGTGAACGACATGCTTGAAGAGGAGGGAATCGAGCGTATGGAGTGGCCCGCATATTCTCCGGACCTGAATCCCATTGAGCATGCCTGGGATGCTCTTGGAAGACGTGTTGCAGCTAGGCCTGCACCTCCGCAGACACTTCAAGAACTCCAGATTGCTCTTGTTCAGGAGTGGGCACAAATTCCACAAGATCTTCTTGACAATCTCATATGTTCCTTGCCAAACAGATGCACAGCGGTCTTAGCTGTTCGAGGAGACCATATACCCTATTAAACTCCATTCACAATGATCAAAATGCTATTGGTTCATGTGAAAAAAATGTGTCTTTTTTCCCATGTAATGAGACATCATGCTCATTAAATTCAAATTATGGAATCATCCGTCGTATTGTTTCCAATTTTTACGAATTACTGTTTATTCTAAGCTATAGAAACATAAAAACTATATTTCACATCGTCAATAAAACAGTTTCATCAAAATAACTTCTGCTCCCCTAATTTTTTTGAGCAGTGTAGCATTCTTGTTTCTAACAAAAGACCCGTGCTTATGTTATTTATCGCTTAATTTTCAAATCCGCTTATCCGTTATATTTGTGGGAGCAGCAGCCACATTGGAGAATCTCCCGCGCTCGCGATCTTCCGCCATCAGGCGCCTGTCCTCAATTGTATTACGTAAGCGATTCTAACTCAGATTCTCCCATAGAGCCACCCGTTTCTAGACCAATCCCTTGGTCTCTTGACCATCGGATTGGCGAAAAGTAACCGCCCAGGAATACTTGTTTGCGGCATTCGTGTCAAGTGGTCATACAAACGAAAGTGTAACCTCTCAATGCGAAGAAGTAGCGACTCAACGCCGAAGGACTCCTTTATTGTTTTGCTGTTGAACGAAAGTTTGATCGGTCATGTTTCAGTTAAATTTTCAACTTCAACTGTTAAACAATGTCAATTTGACTTTGCAAGAAAGTCTAACAAATGAAATTGCAAGTTAAACTGAACATGCCCAGTCAAAAAAATTTGAAATAGACAGAGTTTAGTATGGTAAAAACCTGCCACACCTCTCAGAAATCTCATTTCAGCCGCTTGCATCCGCGATCGCACTCTGTAGGACATTACTCAAGACTCATGATCTTAGATGAGAATGGAGACAAAGAGCATGATTTTATATCCTAGCTCTCGCTTCGTTACCCCGAATCGTTGCCACTTCTTGCTGCACATATTCGAGTATCCAATTCTCTGTGCTGCTGCCCGTCACTTGTAAATGCTGTCCCGAGATACTTGAATTTCCACACTTGTCTTGAAAGGACCAGAATCTAAGTCTTAGTCACACTGATTAATTCCAGCCTCTTCACACTTGATTGCACACCGATTTTGTGTATGTTGAAGGTCAGTGCAAAAAGATCCAAAGAGGATAAGATCGTCAGCAAAGAGCACCTCTCTATCAAACAGTCACCTGCATTAATACATACATTGCCTCAGCTTCTCTTGCCTATCCAATTCATAAGATATGAATAAGAGGGGCTATCCTTCGCGCCCTTGGCAGAGTACAACAGTCATGGTGAATGGTCCTGACTTAAATCATTTAAATCGACATATATCTCAAAGCTTTCATACAGGATAACAACCGGTAATTGTCCATTCTTGTAACACTTCTTCCGAAGAACTCTGTTATATGTGTTTTTTCCAGGTGCACAAGGCAGGCGTAGACATCCGTTAGAAAGCGCATATTCCCAAGTTAGCTTGAGAGTAAAGATGTGATCCGTTGGGATCCGACAGTTTGGAATCGACTTTTTGCCGACTTCTCCTCTCCAGCTACTTAGCAAAGAAATGTCTAAGCAAATGCTGAGCAAAAAGATGCCTCGATAACTGTTGCCATCCCTTCGGGCTCCCTTTTTAAAAATAGGGATCACAATATCTGTCCGCCATTGCTCATGGGACTGGCCAAACCACGCCCGAGTTAGCCACCTATTCAAGGTTTTATACCTCAATCCGGATTATATCTTTTCCAGCTTTGCCAGTTTTCAGTGATTTCATTTGCCCATCTGACTTCTGCTTCGGCGATACAACCGTAACTGTTCTCCGCTTCAAGATGCGCCTCATGTGCTTCAATTGTTGCTGGTAACGAGTTACGATGCACAGTAATCCTTCCACCTGTACAATACACTTTCTTCCGTTTAGAGAAGCCTCCTATCGGAACTCTTAATAGTTTTTGATGAAAGAGATTTCTTCCACGGAGGCCGCGAACGTTCTGCCAGAATACATTGTTTGCCGAACGATAGTATGCTTCCAATTTCTCGCCGAACTTCTCCCAGGCCTTGGCTTTAGATTTTCCTACAGCCTTAGCTGCTGTTTCTTGTGCCTTGGAGTACCGCATTAGACTCGAATATGTTATCTGCAAAGCTCTCCCCCACAACTCCATGCTTCAGAACCTCCCATATGATGCGTGAAGTCCGTCTGCACCTACTGCTTCGCTTGGTTGGCACAGAGAACCGCAAAGTGCAGACAATAGTTGACAGTTCTCCTTACACGAATATCCAATACTGATTGGAATAAGTCAGCTGACACGATTACTTATCAAACGGTGATTTCTAGTCCATTGCACTTCTCTTCTAGTGTACCTATGGGCATCCCTGTTTTGGAAGAAGGTGTTCATGATGGAAAATCTATTGTTACAGCAGAGATCCTATATACACCTACCATTCGCATTTAAACCAGGGTCACGATTTTTCCCAATCAAGCTTATCCACAATTAGTCATCAGCCCCAATAGGATAACAGAATCTGCACTCCTTCTATTGTACTTCTGAGAGTGGCATCAATTTCATCTAGAAAGAACGGATACTCTGACTGAATTCGGAGCATATGCAACGAACAGAGGGAGAACCCGTTTGCCCATATGAAGCCTTAAGATAAAGCCTTCCATCCAAGGGGTCCAACCTACAACCACAATCTGTCAGCCGGGGACTTGTGAGAATCCCCAATCCTCGCCTAGGTAGTCCTGCTTTATAGTTTTTGCTTTGACAAAGAATAATCGCTATCCGAAACACCAGTTTTTCTAGAGTCTTACCCCTTTGTGTCCAATTGCGTTTGAGGTTTTCTGTGTCTCGTACTTCTTTTCTTCTGCATTAGTCAATGGTGATGTAAGAATTCGAATAAAAAAATTCTTTTTCTGATATAATAGTACAGGGTGATGCAAAAGTTACTGTGCATGGAAACGTGTTCACTTTGCCTGAGCTGAAGGAGGAAATCACCACTGAAGTTCAGCAAATCTCATCAGCCATATAGAGCAGAATGTTTCACAACATGAAACTGCATGCTAAATGATGTCGTCAGGCCGGTGGCGGGCATTTCCAGCATCTATTTCCAGCCACTGCACAGTAACTTTTGAATCACCTTGTATTTCGGTTATTAATGTATCTAATTTTTGTTACATGTATTTTTACCATCAGTAGGAGAATATGATTACTGGGTTGGCGCCACGGACATTTGGGAAGAAGGCTATTGGCTGTGGTCAAACTCGGCTAGACAGGTCGATTTAGACTACTGGTGCAAGGGGAGTAATCAGGCTGATACTCTCAAGAACTGTATGGTGATGGATGGCGACGAGAACAACTGCTGGGCAGATGAGCAGTGCGACCTGCATGAAAATAATGGCAAACCGATCTATTATATTTGTCAACACGACGGTTTATAATGTTAACCTTTAATAAACCGAAATTTAATACATAATTAATTTTCTCCTGTGAAACGGCGAATGTAATAACTAAGTCTTTATATAGAATATTAATTTAAAGTTCAGATTAAAAGATTCAATACTGTATTATATTTTATTCCATCTACAAATAAATTCGGCTTGTTGTATAAAAATTATGTAGTGATCATTTGTTAATATTACATAAGTATTTTATCTTACCAAATATAAATTTACCATTAGTGGTATTTGAATTGTTTAATTAATGACTAAATAAGACCTAAATATTTTTTAGAAATTTTATGTTTAATAAACTGCTTGGCTTTTATTAGCTCTTAGAAATAGTTTAACATTTTTCTTTCTATTTTAATTTTGCTTTTTATATATTTATTTTCTATTATTAAATATATGGGCGTGTGCCATTTTATTTTTATTAAAAAATATTAACAGAAGAGAGTGATCGAAATTACTAGTGGGAGCGTATATTACTGTCTCATATGCAAATATGATGGACGATCTGTCGTCCTCTAATGTCATAAATATTATCCTATTAAGCGGAACGGACGACCATGTTTGAAAACAAAGCACGAAACAGACTTCTCGTACAAATATGTCTCCGACTCGCAACCGCCAGGATGTTTGCGATAGCAAGAAATTCTCACAAAATCAGATTAGGCATTAAAAACATGGTCTGATCTTCTAAAATAAATAAAAATAAAAATAGCGATAGACGCAAACGCAATCGACGGTGCAAATGATAAATTTGATCGTGGGCTCCATCGAGAAAGTAGGTATATATAATAATATTTGTTGTGTACAAATCTCGATTCACGTTTATCGGAATTGAAATGCGCCATGTGATTGTTGTGAGGACCAAATTCCTGTTTTAATTTTAGACTTAGGAAAAACAATGCTACCGCAAATAGTCCCATTATGTGAAGGGTATATAAGGTGTCTCACTAAAGTATTGTCTCAAGGCGCCAACTTCTAAAATACAAATCTGACAGAATACTTTCAATGCAATAATTATTGTACTTTTATTATGTGAGGGTTTTTTTTATGTGTATTCCATTTCAAAAAAAAAATACGCCACTTTCGAATATGGATGTCATCTTTCAAATGTGCAATGGAAACCCCTTTTTTAATGGTATTTTTCAGATTGTACACAATATTTGAGAAATGTTTTATTCTTGGTGTTTTTTCAATTGCTCCAACCGTTTAAGAGACAGAGGCAAAGTGTGGTGTGTTTGGATTTAAAAATAAGGCAAAAAGATAGAAATTGTTCCTAAACACAATGGATAATAAAATGGATGGCAATGTTTTTATTTGAACATAACATTTTTACAGTAATACAAAACAATGGTTGTACAATAAATACTGTTATAATAAATGTTCAAACAAACGTCCTTCTTGGTCTATGCGCTGCATATCCTCGGATGTTGTTGGTCGACTTCTGTAAACTGTTTTCGCCGAGATGAACAATTTTTGTTTTTTCTTTAAATCCAAGCATTCCCTCCTTTCAAAACCAATTTATGAACACACATAAGAAATCAATAAATGAAAACTGAAATTATTGCTGATACTCGTGGTTACTGGTTATACGAGTAATCCAGGTCGCGGAATTTTTCCTTACAATTTTCCCAATTAGATCATTATTTTATACTTGGAGCAGTAAATCCAGTTTTGATTTATTAACTCCTTTATAGACGTTAGGACACTTGGAAACAGGCTTGCTGCCTGTACCGTGTTCGTGGTAGCCCAATACGTAGAGGTGACGAGCGTGATACTGTGGTTTGGTTTGGTTTGCCTGGTATTAATGTCCTTTTCAACTGCTATGGTCATTTCAGGACGACGTTATAGGGGCCGCAAATTTTGCATCGCAAGGGTTCTTTAACGTGCAGCCGGCAAACGACTGCACGGGGCCAACGGCTTTACTTCCCTTCCGAAGGAAGTGCGTGATCTCAGGATTTTCCCCCTGAAAAAATCCTCATCGACCTCGGCCAGGGTCGAACCCGCGTCCTCGGGCATCAGAGGTGATCACGCAACCACTGAGCCACCGAGGCCGATCGTGATACTGTGGTTCCTGGTTTGAATCTAGGTCACGGAATTTTTCTTTCCATATTTTTCCCAATAATATCACTACCTAATGCTTCCTTGCGCATTTACCGACGGACCGGAAGTTTTTTGCCATACAGTGCGGGCAATGCGCATGCACGCGTTTGAACGTGGAAAAATCGTTTATTGTTAACAATGAGCAGAAAATGATGATGCAATGATTGAATGTTCTGTTGTCTTGGCAATAAGATATTCTTTTCAAAGAATTATTAACAATGAGTAGAAGATCAGTATAGAAGATCTTTTTCTTTCTCAAGGAGGCAAAGGAAATATACATGTCTCCCTTCAGCTCCGTAACAAACTTTCAGACGATTGGCTAAAGTTTGGGTGTTTGGAACACTTGAACAGCGTAGAACCTTCTTTATTCCAAACAAAGCATACATCAACTCGACTCTTCAAACCAACAAGCATATGGTGTTCTGCTCTTTAATAATCGATCGAAGGATACCTATAAATTCATGCCTATCGAAATCCTACCAAAGAAAAGAAAGAGTATTGGTCAGAGAAACCCTGCAGCTAAAAGGCAAAAAACTATCCGGGCGTCAGAAACACCTAAACAACGGGAGCTTCGTTTACAGCAGGAGAGTATGAGAGCTTCTCCGTCTATAGCAAGAATGAAAAATTAGAGCTGATCAATGATGTGCGAATATATCTGCGTACAACAGGACATCGTTTTAAATCTGCAAAGATATTTCATTCGCACAACCGGTAAGAATGTTTAAAACAACATTAGAAAGGATGCCTACCGACGAGTACAAAATAGTCATATGGACAAACCATATGGCCATACGGTTTTAACGCACTATCCATTAACGGCGTAGCCATAGTCATTGTTGATCTGGAATAGTACGATAGCCGTTACATTCAGAGAGGAAGCAACAATTTGCTGAGAATTCTAGAAACACGCCGTTCATATGACACTGCAGTATTCTCTTACCTTCTGGGAGAGCGACGACGGTTACCATTTTAACATCCTCGCACAGGCACCAGTACGCAAAAAAGGTATCTTCTATGGAATTTTATGCGCACCGTATTATGCTGAGAGGGGGATCGCCAAACCACATCTTACGGAATGTCGCCAATATAGGAAAGGTGTTCATATTAGTGGCTACATTCACTGGCAGTCCGAAGCACATGTACGAATATGTCCGCAATCATGGCCTTCCGGATCTTTTTATAACCTTTATGTGCAGTCCTAAATGGCGAGAGATTACACTTGACTTAGGGAAGATCAGTCACCGATTGGTCGCCACGAGAGTATTAAACATAAACTAATCAAATTAATCGACGCTATTACGAAAAGACACATATTTGGAGAAACCCGCTGTTGGATGTATTCGGTCGAATGGCAAAAGCGAGGTATTTCACATGCACACATATTGGTATGGCTCAAAGAAAAAATACGACCGATCGTTAAGAGAGTTTGCCAGATCTTCTAAAGGATCCACTGCTATTCGAAGTAGTGTCAAAGAAACCAGATCCATGGGCCGTGCGATCCTTTATACTGGAGGGCACCGTGCATGAAGAATAGAAAATTTAGTAAGAACTATCCACGACAGTTTAATGATGATACACAATCAGGCAACGATGGTTCCCCGTTTAACAGAAGACGGAAACCTGAAACTGGGGGCTTCACAGCGACTGTTACAGTTAAGGTTAACAACCAAAGCAGAGACATCGAAATTGATAACAGGCCTTATTGCCCTCGCCTTCCAAAAATATTTCAGGCGCACATCAATGTCGAGTACTGCCACTCTGTTAAATCCATTAAGTACATTTGCAAATGCGTAACCAAAGGCAGTGACAAGGCCGTTTTCGGATAAGCCGATGAAAATTCGCTTATTCGATGGGGGAATATATTAGCAGTAACGAGGAAATTTGGCGCCTCTTAAATTTTCTAATCCACAAACGATAGCCAACGGTTGTCCACTTAAGCGTTCACTTAGAGAACGGAGTATACTTTAAGAAAAAGAATGCTCAAGAGAGCGGAACAGTCTCCCAGCACAGCGTTTTTCCAGTTGTGCCAACAACATCCATTTTCCAAGACCTTACTCTACGTCGAAGTACCAAAGTACTACAAATGGAACGCACCATGGAAAATTTGTTCACATCATTACAGAAAACTGCGTTCGCATTGCATCAATATTAAGTAAATATTACTTTAATGAACTGTTATAAAGCAAAGTTAAGAATTGGGGTAACATGCGTGAACTTCGTCCAAGATGCAACTTACTTTAAAAAATATCTCGACTTCCAATTACATATTATTGCCATCATTAATTAAAAGGTGATTATAAGGACATAACCTCCAAATGAAGCCTCAGTATACAAAAGAAGTGGTCTTCCATGAAATCGATTTTATTTTTTAATTAACTTTTGATTAAAATTTTATATTACTAGCTGTTTTCCCGGCATTGCTCGGCTCTTTTTTGATGAAATGTTCCAATTTCTGTGTATGAATATTCAGAAAAAAAGAACACATGAAAAAAGCTTAGAATTTTTTTTTAGAAAAAATTCATGTTTAAGAATCGAAAACACTACTTTTAAAATGCTCCCAATAGATGGCGACACAAAATTGAAACTAAAACAATGCACGAAAAATTGTTTTAAAATGCTCCCAAAGGAAGGCGCTGCCATCTGAATATCGCTTTTTATCAAATAATATCGAAATTTTTTTTTTAAGAAATCTCAGATAGACAGTAATCTTCCTCTTGCTTTGAAGGTCAAGTGTGCACAATTTCATCAAATAAAAGATTTGTATAAGAGACCAGTGGCGGCTCGTCCATAGGCACTGCGGCACCCCCAGTTTCACTTTCGATATCGATAAAATTCAATATAATGTGTCTTTTTTTTCTTTAATACTATTCTTATACATGTATATTACATGATCCTTAAGCTTAATGTCAGCAGCCATTCCCTAGTTCGTGAAAAAAATACAATTTTCTGACGCAGCACCCCCATAAATTTTAGCTACGAGCCGCCACTGTAAGAGACAAGATCGGAATAAAAGATATATATATACACAGGGTGACTCAAATCGTGTATAAAACAATTTAAGGGGGTATTATAGAGGTCAAGGTAACACAAAAAGCCCTATTAACATGAGTCCAATTTTTATTTCTTTTCAAGTTTTATTTCTTATAATCTGTCCGTGGCCTCCCTTGTGCAAAGCAATAAAAATCGATTAGATTACCATCTATTGACACTAATTGACAAAAAATTGGAAGAAAAAGGAAAATAAAAGAATACTTTGAAAAACACTTAGAAAACGCATACACTTTTACTTTAAAAAATAAAAAAATTTTTTTTTTAATAACTCTCATTAAAATAGAATTCATAAAATTAAAAAACGTTAAAGTGTCGTTTTTTTTTCATTTTAAAATTAAATATTAAGCACGCGCTGCGAAACTTGCCTTTTTATATCTTATTCCCTTATTAGTCTTGGGTTGCAATGAATTTTTAATTCATACGTGTGCTATAAATTTGTGAAAAAGAATCAAACGTGAACAACCCCCCCCCCCCTCCTCAATCCAGAATAAAAAATTAAATGAAAATCAGTTTTAATCCTTTCTAGAACTAGAATTTTGAAAACATTTTATGCTAGATCTTATTGTCACAGGAAAATAATCTGTGCTAAATATGGAGTCGTTTGAACAACGGGAAAAAATAGATTGCAAGATTTGAACGAAACAGAAATTGTGAGTTAAGTAAAATCGTATAAAAAAAGACAGACTGCGTATTTGAAGTTTCGGCCAGCCAAGTACAGTGTGGACGTGTCTATCTTACGTTTATAAAGACAAACTGCATATTGAATCTAAGGTTAAACAAATTATGAGGGTGTCTCTATCTTAGGTTTACAAAGACAGGCTGCGCATTTAAATTTTAATCAACTAAAGAAAGTGTGAGTGTCTGTCTGTGTGTTTGTGTGTGTGTTCTGGCGAAATTGTTCCTGTAGAGACGCGCCCCCGACCTAGCTCGCGGTCCGTAGCTAGGTGCCTGTTGAGGCCGTGTGTAGCATTCTCTCTCGGAAGTTCTCGACCTGAAGATGATTAACTTTTTATATTACTGAAGATCCCGACGAAATGTATGTTTGATTCACGATGCAGGATGTTAAGTATAATGAACTTTGGTGTGAAAAAAATTTTTCCTTGCGGATTAGAAATTTTTTTGTTGTTGTTGTTCGGAGAGGGGGGATATAACGCCCCAGCTTAATTTTGAAGTCGTGCCCTACTTGTCCCGTAGTTGTGATATGTTTAATTAAAACTTACCTGTGACCGGTATATTATCCGTCTACGAGAACGAGTAAAACAGACTATATTTAGCAATTTCATGAATGAGACGATTTGATTTGTTGCATGTCATTCTTTGTTGATATCGTTGTAGACAGCTGTGATCCGTAGCCAACGAGAAAGACAGCCCGGGGAACTATAAAGTCACATGACCAAAGTAGATCTAGCAACAATCCAATCTTCATTGTTTCCATCTTAGATTTCAACAATCAGTGTCTTTTCGTTTGTTGGAAACAATGACGATTGGATTGTTGCTAGATCTACTTTGGTCATGTGACTTTTTAGTGCCCCGGCGTGTCTTTCTAGTTGGCTTTGCTGTGATCCCAGTTGCCAGGAACACGGACGCCAACAATGAGGAGGTAGTTAGCAAAATGTGGATTTCGTCGTCAGTGGAAGCTTGTGTGTGTGTGTGTGTGTGTGTGTGTGTGTGTGTGTGTGTGTGTGTATCTATGATTTACAAAGACATACTGCCCATTTGAATTCTTAATCAATCAAACACCGTGTCTGTGTGTGTGAATGTGTGTGTGTGTGTGCGTGCGCGTATGTCTATATCTTACCTTTACAAAGACAGGCAGCTTAATTGAATCTTGAGTCAACCAAACACAGTTACGTGTGTCTGTATCTTACGTTTACAAAGGCACACAGGTATTTTGATATTTAATCAACCAAACACAGTGTGTGTGTGTATGTATCTTACAATACAAAGACAGACTGCATATTTGAATCTACAGGGTATCCTAAATTGATGTATACACTCTTTGAAACGTAATAACTCAGCAACGAAATGAGACAGAAATACCGTGTGTTTCAAAAGTTCCCGAACGCAGGAGATGAGTTTCTCTGCATAACGTACTGTTGTGCAGGTATGCTGAAGGGCTGATAGACAGGAGCTGCTGTCTCTCTACCTCTTTTTTTCAATTAATTGATACTCCCAGTCGTTACGAATCCCGCTATTTTACATAAATGCAAATACGCGAATTTTGAGAGTGAAATAAAAGGTTAAAGTAAAAAATACTAGAAGTTTTATTTATAAAACCTACGGTATACGGTATTAAGCTTATACCGGTACAGTAACAGTTTAAAAAGCGTTTATTGCGTGAAAAATTACTTCAGCACATGGTTTACTTTAGTGGTTGGCCGAATATTACTCCTGCTGTTATAGGTTAGGCTTTCCCTACATACAGAAGGGTCAGTTCGGGAACTTTTGAAACACACGGTACAAGGTTTGTTGTATTTTGTTCCTTAAACGTCCTTAAGCCCGTACATGTTCAAAATGTCCACCTTCTGCCACAGTACACTGGAATTACTGGAATATGAAGGGGAAAAAAGGATTCCTGCATTGATAAAATTACTTTTTACTAAGAGCGCTGTAGTTTGGGCCTAATATTGATGACGTTTCCATCGTCTGTTTGAGGCCTGTAATTTAGAAAGTGATGAATAGATACATAAGAAACATTGCATAAAATGTTCTGAAGCATACACGAAGGATGGAAGTTGAAGATTTTTTAATTCTATTTGAAAGAGTCATTTTTTTTTCAAAAATTTTGATTTAACCTGTACTTCTTTGATTGCGTAATATTTTTACAATAATTTTTATTTTGATTTGAATGGTTAAAACCTATTAACTTACTTTTGTGCATCACATACCACATTAAAATTTATTTAAATGATTTGTTTATTGCAATCTTTTGCCTTTATCTATTACACGTTGGCGTTGTATTTGACAAATAAGTCAGTCAATTTTCTTGTAAACATTTTGTTTCGTTGGGTTTTAAAATACGCAGCCTTTAAAATAATTGTCATCAATGTAGGATTTTAATTATTATATATTAATCATAAGATTTATTTTCCTTTCCATCAAATCTTTATGTATTAAATTAGTTTTTCCGTTTAGTGTTTTTATAAGATTTATAAGTTCTCTGTTTCAGTGTAATCTTTCTTTTCCGTGGTGGAAATACGCAAAATGAAAATTTAAAAATAAAATCGGTTAACGAAAGAATATTCTTTTGTGCCAAAAAAGAAAACTTATCTAAGATAATTAGTCCTATTTTAACCATTAGTCTTGTTTTTAAAATCATTAACTAATGTTACATAGGGGGCGCCGAAATTTTATTGCAAATTATATTGCCGAAATCCCCATTGCAAAATTCTGGCCGCATCACTGATATGGTGTCATTATTAAACACTGAGGTTAAATTATGCAAAATTACACACTCGAACAACGCGTAGAAATTGTAAAAATTCACTTCAAAAATTTAATGGTCGTGTTATCTCGAACGAGGTAATGTGAATTGGCCGCCAAGATCATGTGACTTGACATTGCTAGACTTCTGGGATTATCTTAAGCAGGATAAAGTGTCAATAAACCACAATATTGAGGAACTCAGAGATGAAATTTGACACAACATTGCCGAAATTTCCAGCAATTATGTTAACATGTTATTGGAAATTTCCTCATAAGAGTGAATTTGTTGTACCAAGGCTGGAACGGTTATTTTTTAGACGATCATTTGTTTTGTACAATGATATCATTGGTTCTGTATCACACATAATCTTCTTGTTTTTATTTTCTAATAAAGCAAAAATATTATAACTTCGGAGTTGTATAGATATCATTGATCTTGTATCACACGTAATCTCCTTGTTTTTACTTTCTAATAAAGCAAAAATATTATAAATTTTCCTATGAAAAATGAGTTTTATTAAAAAATTAAAATGTCAGCTCATTTTGGGACACCCTTTATATGCCCGTGTGACAGAGTTGCTAAAGAAACTAAATGAAAGCGAAAGTCAGTCTAAGGAAAATAAATAAAGCTCTAGATTAGGAAAGTACGGCAATCCTTTTCCGCGCCGCCCGCAGCTGCTGATTGGTAGAACGGGAGTCACGTGAGTTTTTCAGCCATTGTTGGCCCAAACGCAGCGATAGCATGGTCTTTCTATCCCCATGGGGATAGAAAGACCATGGCGATAGATACCAATGAAATGCATGTGGAGGATGCAATTTAGATTAAATTTTTAATGAAACATTCGTTAATTGATGCAAAATTTAATCCGAATAAGCAAAACTTCAGGCTCCTTCAATCTATTGCTCCCTGGAGGTTAATAAATTCGTTAAAATACCCGAAGAAGTTATAAAAAGCAAGGACACTTATAATTTCACCGAATGTTGTTGAGATGTTGCATAGTGCAGTTCCCAGACGATCTGAAAATACAATTGTGGCGCTAAAGAAAATTACTGAAAGTTTATATTACAAGTCGAATATAATTCTTTTTAAGAAAATACAATTCAATTAACAAGGTTAAACTTCTGTGAAATGTGGAAATAGGAGATATAAAAAAACTTGAAATAAAACTTTGATGTTAGGTTATTGTTTTTTTTTGTTTGTTTTTATTTTAGCGAAGTTAATTATCACTCATCATTACAGGATACTATAGTTACTTGAATGTAACGTTTAAAATTGAAAACGAAAATTTGCTGTTTGGTTTAAAAAAATATAGAAAGTTTTAACTAGAACACGTTTTTGATAGATTTTTACCTTAACATTATAGACCTCCATAAATGAATAAATGAATAAATTTTAAAATACACTGCATGTGTAGTTTTTTTTCTGATTTTTATTTTTTCTCAAGATATCATTTTTTTCCAAATTATATATTATAGCTTAATAATATTTATAATTTAATAACATTAACCCACTATCTTTTTCTGTAGCATATATGCTACACTGACTTTAAGAATTTTTTCTGGAAAACCTATTGGGTTTGAAGATCTATCCATTTTTGTAGCAGATCTGCAACGTCCTCATTTGTATTAAATTTGTTAAGAATTGTCACTAGATGGCATCATTTTTTCCCCTCCACAAGTTTGAAAATTTGGAGTAAGCCGACAATTGAATATTACGTGCTTATTTATACAATATACAGAAAATTTTTGAAATTTTAATTGTTGTGGTCTTTATAATAATAGCCTAAAGAATAATAAAAAGCAAAAAGTTGAAAAAGAAACTCAAATTTTGAAGAGAAGAAAGCTTCCTAATGAACGTGTAGCATATCTGCTACAAAACCTGATGCCTCTTCTGGCATTCACTCAGGATTTGTGTTGTGAATGCATGGTTGTTGTATCGGCGCCGCTATACTCGGAAACAAATTTAAGAAACATTCATCGCTTCGTATATTTATGTCTGATGTGGCAGAATATTTTCTTTTACACTAGAAATGCCGGGAAGTACAAAAAAGGAAGTATAATGGGAATACTAAGCAATAATTGGTGTGGGACACCTGCCTTTATGGAGGGAAAGAAATCGCTGCAAATACTGCAAAACGGGCTTTTCATTCAATTATTGTGTTAAATGTAAAGTCCATTTATGCTTTAACAAAAATAGAAATTGTGTTTATGATTTTCACAATTAATGTAATTTTATGAAGATGAGCTAAATCACATCACTGTTAGTGTTTGTTGCATATATGCTACATATCAAAAAAGTATGAAATAAATATTGTATTTTCAAAACAAAAGTTTTAGAGTGTTATATTAGTGTTGTTAGAATAAATTTTCCAGAAATTTTTTTTTTTCTTTATTGGATCATGAACTGAGGGATAGTGGGTTAAAATAAACTGTTAAATTGAAGTTTTGATAAAAATATAAAAATGAATTTGATAAAAGTTTACTAAATTATTTTTAATAAAATTTATAAAATTATATTTTGATGAATAAAATTACAAGAAAAAAACTACACATAGTATGTATTTTAAAATTTATTCATTTATAAGTGACCTTCATAAATGACGTGAAAAACTAAAAATTTAATCTAATTATCATTAAATTACCTCAACCTAATCATTATTTATACGAGGGGAGTTCAATAAGTAATGCAACACATTTTTTTTCTCGGCCAATTTTGGTTGAAAAAACTGGACATTTCTTGTGGAACATTTTCATACATTTCCGCTTCGTCTCGTAAAGTTTCATTGACGTCCGATATGTGACAGCGCTATAGTGAGCTGTTAAAGTGGCGTCTAAAATGGAGGTGCGTTCCAAACAACGGGCAGTGATTGAGTTTCTTTCACAGTATAAGGAATTGATTGTCAGTTAAATTTTCAGACGATAATAATACGAAAAAAAAATTTAAAAATTGCATTTTAGCCGAATTTTAGTGTAAGCGTAACTCAATTGATAGGGCAATGTGGGCCAACAATGGTGGCGCGAAGAAGGTTTGCCGTACTTTCCTAATCTAGAGCTTTATCACACATAATCTCCTTGTTTTTACTTTCTAATAAAGCAAAAGTATTATAAATTTTCCTATGAAAAATGTGTTTTATTAAAAAATTAAAATGTCAGCTCATTTTGGGACACCTTTGTGAGAGTTGCTAAAGAAACTAAATGAAAGCGAAAGTCAGTCTAAGGAAAAGGAAGATATTGCGGTGCCATCTATTGATGATGAGCGGCCGTTAAAAATGTCAATTGCTTCAACAGCAATCTTGGGTAGAAAGCATGATCTGTAAATTAAGGTGGTCGTTGAACCAGGCAAAAAAACAGGGTTAATGACTTTTTCTGCCACTGGTGGTGTGGCAGTCTAATAGGGCCCTAATTTTATTCGTATTTCTATGGTCAGCAAATAAGATGTATTTATATGGTCTTACCAGATCTTCCTTTCTACCAAGGCCTCCTATAGACAGGCCTTGGCTCAACGTAGCAAATTGCGTCTGTGTTTCGCTCGAAACAGCGATTAAGCTGGGAACAACACTAATTACACTGACAACAGCCAATACTAATTACAGCCCCATTACACTTTGCATCGTATCCAAATTTCCCGAGTCAAGTAATAGTAATAATAAATAACTCTGATACTGCACTCAAAACAAAAGCCATGTTGAACGCCACTGGGAGCTATAATGGAGAGTGGGGGACAGTTTTGAAAGTGAGGCAGTGACAAGGCAGGAGAGTTTTAAAAATGAGACAGTTTGATGACGTCGGGCCAGTGAGGCAGAAAATTTTTAGCCTCACTGGCCTCGAGTTTTAAAACAGCCCTTATAAAAGGTCTTTTATAGACCTTGGGGGCAACTAAAGCTCTAAATTAGGAAAGTACGTCAATCCTTTTCGCGCCGCCCGCAGCTTCTAAGCAGCAGTTACGTGAGTTTGTCAACCATTGTTGGCCCATACGCAGCGATAGATACCATTGAAATGCATGTGGAAGATGCAATTTAGATTAAAATTTTAATGCAATATTCGTTGATTGATCCAAAATTTTAATCCGAATAAGCAAAATTTCAGGATCCTTCAATCTATGCTTCTTGGAGGTTAATAAATTCGATAAAATACCCGAAGAAATAATAAGAAATAAGGAAACTTAAACTTCATCGAATGTTATAGAAATGCTGCAGTGTGCCGATCAGAAAATATAATTTTTTGTTGAATGTAGACCTTTTTAGAGAACATATTGTCCGCCAGGAGGGTCACTGCAGTTGTCCGCCATTACACACGGTCTTTTTGACTCCTAGGCGTCGTTTTGTCCCGTAGCGAAGCTGCAGAAATAACGAGCTATTGCACGAACTATAGGGTTTGCTATATTTTCGTTCTAACACAATTTCTTCTTTTGAATCGGTGTAGTTCACTGTTGAGTTAATATCTCTTATCTTGCTGCGACCTTTTTTAGCACAATCACAGATTGAGACACTGGTCTCATCGTATCCTTTAATTCTCTTTGATTTTTCTTCTTTGTTTCATGTAAGTTTTACTTTCTGTTTTCACATTAAAGCGAAGTCAAACGTTCTCGAGTTCACGTTCCTGATTTTATCACTTAACCATGAGTATTATTAAGGGTGTACATCGCACTGCGTATGAAATCCAACAGGTTATGGGCCCAGGTACATGAAAAGCCATTAAACACATCAACAGCAAAACGAGAAACATCTTAAAAATCGGCGCGGGCGTGCTCTATAAGAAATAAGTGCAGAAGTCATTACGCCATTATAATGAACACCACCCTTCCTATCGAAACTTTGGGGAGAGAAAACTACGACACTTGGCAGTTACAAGTGGAAGCTCTACAAAAAATGACTGTTGGAATTATGTGAATGGAACCTGTATAAGGCCAACTGTGCGACGACGAATCATTGAAAGCAGCCAGCTCATGAGATGCAGCGGATCAAAAGGCAAGATCAGACTTAATTCTCACCATCAACCCATCAGAACTAAAACAGATAAAAGGATGTAAAACATCTCGGGAAATATGGGTGAAACTACAATCCATCTACCAATCGAAAGGACCAGCTAGGAAAGCAACTCTCCTGAAACAGCTGACCTTGAAAAAGATGGAAAGAAGGTGAGAACATTCATGATCATTTATCACAATTTTTCGACATCAGTGACAAATTGGAAATTATGGAAGTTAAAATAAATGAAGAATTACTAGCTATAATGCTGCTCTATAGCCTACCACACACATTCGAAAATTTTAGATGTGCGATTGAATCTCGTGACGAGTTACCCAAACCTGAAATCCTTAAAGTGAAAATTATTGAGGAATATAATGCACGATCCAAGAACACCGAAAGTGATGCATTATACACAAAGAAAATATTCAAGAAATATTTAAAACCAAAAGAACGGAATCAAGTAAATGAAAATGCACCTGAACCATTTAAATTTAAATGCCATAAATGCGGAAAAAGAGGTCACAAAGCAACTGACTGTTGGTGGAAAACAAAGAAAAAGCCCGACACACCCAAACAAACTGATCAAGCTGCTATGACAATTAATTATGAAGAGAGTCATTTTGTGAAAAAGGAAAAACCAAATTTGAACGAATGGTGTTTAGACAGTGGAGCATCATCTCATATGTGTAATTCGGCGAACAAATTTTCGGACATTAAAGAAACCGAGGACGGAACGCTGAAATTGGCCACCGAAGAATCGACAAGCATCAACGGTATTGGGACTGTGGAATTAAACCTGAAGAATCCAGTAAGACTAGAGGAAATCCTACACGTTCCGAATTTACGATGCAATTTGATGTCAGCAAAATTACCAACAAAGGATTTGAAGTGATTTTCCAAGAGAAAAAGGCATTCGCGATTAATCAACAAGGAAAAGTTATAGTCACAGCAAACAGAATAAACGTCTTGTATTATGTCACAGAAAGGGAAGAAAATGCATCAATCATTGAAGGGAAACTCCGCTCCGAACCAGATCTAAAATAATGGCATGATCGCTTAGGATACATTACTGTGAAAAGTCTGAAAAAGATGACCGACCTTGTACACCGTCTAAACCTGAGTCATCCTGACAACTTAACTACATGTGAAACCTATCTAAAGGGAAAAATGACCCAAACTCCTTTTCCCAAGGAGTTTGGAAATCGTACGAAAAATGTTCTGGAAATTGTACACACAGACATATGCGGTCCAATGCGAGTATCATCTCTAGGTGGAGCAAGATATTTCATTGTATTCATTGACGACTTCTGACGATGGTGCAAAGTGCGTTTCTTGAAAAACAAAAATGAAGTATTAGAAGCCTTCAAGGAATACAAAAACATGGTAGAAAACAAAACTGGGAAAAAGATCAAATGTCTACAATCCGATAATGGGACAGAATTTTGTAATCAAGAATTTGATAAATTCATGAAAGATAACGGAATCACAAGAAGATTGACCATTCCTTATTCTCCGCAACAAAATGGAATTTCAGAAAGAAAAAACCGGACATTGATGGAAACGGCCAGATGTATGATGATCCATGCGAATATGAGTCCTGTATTCTGGGCAGAGGCGATCTGTACTGCCAATTACACTCGCACAGATGTTCATTGAGAAGCATTGACGGAAAAGTTCCCTACACTCTTTGGAATGGAAACAAACCCACAATACGATATATGCGAACATTTGGAAGCAAGGCATATGCACTGGATAAAACTCCATCAAAAGGAAAACTCGATGCAAGATCGAAAGAGTGTGTCCTTGTGGGTTACTGCGAAGAAAGCAAAGCTTATCGCCTATGGATGCCTACCGAAAAGAAAATTATCAAACGTCGTGATGTAACATTTCTAAATGAGTTTAATACAAATGAACAATATGAAGAATTCGAAACTAGAACAGAAGCCCCAGAAAACCTTAACACGAAAACTACTGTAGAAATAGTAAATCTTCCTCCAAACGAAATGAATCATAGAATCGCAGAAGCCGCTTTACCAGAACAAGAGAACATAGAGACACCTGAAATTACTAGGACACAAAGAGGACGAGGAAGACCAATCATCCTACATACTGGAAACAGGGAAAGACCCAATAAAATATACCATGAGAGGCAAGTGAACTGTATTTCAGAACCATCTGACAATGCAGAGAAAGATGACATGGATGAAGAACCCTCTTCAGCCGAGGAAGCTCTATCAAAGGCAAACGCTTATAAATGGAAGCAAGCGATCGAAAAAGATACCTCTCGTTACTAAAAAACAACACGTGGGAACTGGTGCAGCGACCTCAAGAACAAACCATAATTGGAAACAAAATAATCCTAAAAACTAAATATGAATCGCCTGACAAGCCACTGAGACACAAAGCTCGTCTTGTAACAAAAGAGTATGCACAAATATCAGGCATTGACTTTACCGAATCCTTTTCGCCTGTCGCAAGAAAAGAATCAGTTCGAATGTTAACGGCTTTATCTGCCGAGCTTGGATTGAAAATCCATCACCTCGACATAACAACAGCATATTTAAATGGCAACATAGAAGAAACAGTTTATATGGAAATACCAGAAAAACTTGAAGAAATCCTGTGAGGCGTGGATGAAACAACCATCAAGGATAAGAAATTGGGAAAAACTGTTAAGAAAACACTTTCACAATTGAAAAATCAGGAAAACTTAGTATGCAAAATCAAGAAAGCTTTATATGGTCTATGCCAGTCAGGACGCCAGTGGTATATCAAATTAGACCAAGAATTACAAGGAATAGGAATGCAACCTCTCCATGCAGATCCTTGCATATATATCAAAAGAAATGACAAAACAATCATCATAATTCTTATTTACGTTGACGATATTCTTATCGCATCGAACAACATCGAAGAGATAAGGAAGATAAAGGAAAGCATCGGACAGAAGTTTGAAACTAAGGACATGGGAGAAGCCAGCTACTGTTTAGGAATGGAATTTAACCAAACAGAGCATGGCATAACCGTCAGCCAGAGGGAATATACGGAGAACTTATTAAAGAAATTCAATATGGAAGACTCAAAAGCAGTCAACACCCCATTAGATGCTAGAATCAAATTAAAGAGACCTGAACATTTATCTGCAGATGAAATGGAAAAATATCCATATAAGAAGTTAATTGGATCGTTAATGCATTTAGCAGTCAGCACTAGACCTGACATAGCACATGCTGTAAACTTCTTAAGTCAATTCAACAACAACTACTCCAAAGAGCACTGGCAAGCAGGAAAAAGAATTCTAAGATACCTGAAGGGAACAATCAATCAAGATTTATTCTACACAAGAACAGTAAAACCACTACTTGGATTTGCCGATGCTGATTGGGGCGCATGTTTAGACGACAGAATATCGTATACTGGTTATATATTCCAATTAGCTGGAAGTTCCATAAGTTGGGAATCAAAGAAACAACCAACGACAGCCTTATCAACCGCTGAAGCCGAATATATGTCATTAACCGAAGCATCAAAGGAAGCAATATATCTGACCAATTTTCTCAAAGAACTTGGCGTTCATAACGAAAATCCAGTCACTATATTGTGCGACAGTCAAAGCGCTCAACGTCTCATTAAGAACCCCGTATTTCATAACCGAACAAAGCACATAGACATACGTCACCACTTCATCAGAGAACTGTATGAAAGGAAATTAGTGGACGTACAGTATATCCCAACCACTGAGATGAGAGCTGATGTGCTCACCAAACCACTTCATGGATCTCGTCATCAAGAATTAACCAAAACAACTGGGATTGAAGATTGTGTAACCATATGATTAAGACTTTGAACGTTGTGAAAAATGATTGTGATCCAATAGTCGAGGGGAATGTTGAGTTAATATCGCTTTTATCTTGCTGCGACCTTTCTTAGCACAATCACAGATGAAGACACTGGTCTCATCGTATCCTTTAATTCTCTTTGATTTTTTTTCTTTGTTTCATGTAAGTTTTACTTTCTGTTTTCACATTAAAGCGAAGTCAAACGTTCTCGAGTTCACGTTCCTGATTTTATCACTTAACCGTGAGTATTATTATGGGTATACATCCCACTGCATTAATATGGGTATGAAATCCAATATTCACGTTTTCTCTTTTTATTTTTTTTTCCACGACCGAAATGATGGCATCCATGAGATGATGTAATGAAAAGGTCTATAGTGCTTTATAATTAAATACTAGTTGTTACCCGCGGCTTCGCCCTCCCGCGCCATCTGTTGAGGGGAATTACAAAGCAAAAGCAGATAATTTTAAATGAAAACCCCAGAAAGTGGGGAAGGAGGGGGGGGGGCCGTAGGGGGCTCATTTTTGGCGATAGAGCAGGTCCTTTATTGATAAGCCTGCCCTGAAAATTTCACGTCGCTAGCTCAAACCGTCTAGGAGGAGATAGAATTATAGATAAATAAATAAATACACGCAAGAGTTTTAGTATATAGACAATTCAATTAACAAGGTTAAACTCTGTGAAATGTCTCTTTCATCTGTGGTTAAACTCTGTGAAATGTGCAGCTAGGAGCATTAAAAAACTTGAAATAAAACGCTTAATGTTATTTTTATTTTAGCGAAGTTAATTATCACTCATCATTAACCTTGAATGCAACATATAAAATTGAATAGCGAAAATGTGCTATTTGGTTGAAAGAAAAATATACAAAATTTTAACTATAAGTTTTTGGTATATATTTTTATGTCAATATTATAAACCTCCATAAATGAATAAATTAATAAATTTCAAAATAAATTGCATGTGTAGTTCTTTTTTTTCTGAATTTTTTTTATCAAAATAAGCTTATTCCTTTTTTTTCAAATAATAATTTTTAAAGTTTTCTATCAAAATATAATTATCAAAGTAATTTTTATATTTATATTAAAAACTTCAATTTAATAGTTCCTATTTTATTAAATTATATTTAATATTTTTAATTATAGTTTTTAATAATTTAATAATTTTTATAATTTAATAAAACTAAAATAAACTGGTAATTTGAAATTTTGATATAAATATAAAAATTAATTTGATAAAATTAAATTATATTTTAAAAAAAATTTATAAAATTATATTTTGATAAATAAAATTACAAAAACTACATACAATGTATTTTAAAATTTATTAATTAATTCATTTAATAAGGATAAATAAATCAAGTGAAAATAAACTAAAAACTCATCTGGTATCATTAAATTATCTCAACGTTATCGTGATTTATATGTCGAAAAATGAAATTTAAAGGAAACTTAATAGTGACAAAATTTACTGATTGTCAGTTATATTTCCAGACGATAACAAGAAATTAAGCCTCCCGAGGAAGGTATAGGAAAGTAGCGGAAGCCCTGAGTTCATCTAATTTTTTATTCCTTCATCTGCACTTTTTAACCCCCCATTTTTTAAATCAAAAATTGATTTTCTCGAACCTTGTATTTAGAAAATTTAAAAGAACCCTATCTTCTTTCCTTTCTCATCATTTTCGATCGAATGATATATGACACTCCATATGTTGTCACAGTTCTAAAGACAAGTGATTGCCACCCCCATAACTCCGGCCGGCCAGGTGAGGGCTTTCTAGTTCTCGAGTCTGCCTGGCCGTGGGCATGGATGTTTGTGTTTGTCCCGGGTTGCGTACAGATAAAATTTGTGTAAAAGACGCCTAAATTTCTAGACCCCCCCCCCCACAACTCCGACCCTATTGGGAAAATTTGGTCCAAACTTTACAGTGATGTTGATCTTGCTTAGAGGAATCTGCATACCGAATTTCACTCCTTTATGTGCATAAATACGCGTAGACCTTTTGGTCCCCTCTAATTTCCGCCCCCGAAACTCCGACCCCAGTGGGTCAATCAAAACCAAACTAAATAGTGAAGGCGCACATGCCGATTGTAATCTACATCCCGAATTTCTAGGTGGTGCATTCGTTTATTCGTTCAATGTGATTTTTTTGCACT
This sequence comes from Rhysida immarginata, assembly GCA_023313115.1. Lineage (NCBI taxonomy): Eukaryota > Metazoa > Arthropoda > Chilopoda > Scolopendromorpha > Scolopendridae > Rhysida > Rhysida immarginata. The sequence continues at coordinate 2,943,315 of JAHWFO010015425.1, read as the reverse complement.
GAGTGCGCGCACTGGCCGTTCGAAGTAGCTCTCGTGCGGCCCATGAGAGGTGTTCGGAGATTTCCGTGCACTTCGTTCTCGTGCGCTTCGTGTAGTCCGTGCGCGAACTAAGCGCACGAAGGTAGAAGCAGGGTTGTTTCGTGCGATTTACAATTGCAAATGGCGACCTCTAATCCAGCGAAGCTCCAGATTTTGATCAACGTCGATGATGGTCGAAATTTTGCATTCAAGTGGATGAAGAGAGTTTTTACAGATTAAAAAGAAAAGTTCGAAAATGAAAAAGACTTTAAAAATTTGAAATTTTGACTCTTGGGGTGATTAAAAAGGAGTTGTTGAGGCATCGCCATGTTGTTGGTTTGGTTCAAAACGCACGGACCGTTCGGTGAAAGATCGTGCACAGACTCAGAAACTGCACTGAACGCACTAAACAGTAATTGCACG
>JAHWFO010015425.1:2891944-2936676 GCA_023313115.1 Rhysida immarginata | reverse complement strand
CTCTAGATGGAGCTGACTGGTGGCAATGAATTGTTTCTCTAGATGGAACCTAAGGCATTTATGCGTTTATTGGGGGGGGAAAATGAAAGTAAAATTCCGCGATCTGGATTCGAACCACTTGGTAGAGACGACGAGCGTGATACTCGTGGCCCTTGGTTCGAATTTAGGTCGCGGAATTTTTTCCTTCCGTTTTTGCCTTATGTTTATATTTATAACTTTTTTATTTATGCGCTTACGTGGAGCCCAAAACTAGGAACTAAGATTTAAAGGCATGAAGGACTTCATTAGGAGCCTTAAAACTATACTTTTCATTTTGCAAATTAATTTCTATAGCAAAAAATCAACCCGATTATCGAAGTGCCCCTTGAATCCATGCGGGATATGATGAAGAAAATCTGATTTAATGTTTTTGTAAAATTTTTATTTTTTAGGTCTTTTGGCGACAGTGGTCCTTTTAGTCTTTTTGGCCGGGCCAGTGCTATCCGATGTTGTATGTCCTAAGAATTACGAAAAGGTAGCAGAGCATTGTTACAGAAATGGTACCCGCTCCATGAACTGGAATTACGCCAATCAGGAATGCTTGGCCGATGGTGGATATCTGGCGGAAATCAAATCCTTAGAAGAAACACACATCCTCGTACGGTATTTTGAAAGACATAACGGTAAATGACAATTGACAATTTCACAATTTCTCTTTTCAATGAATATTTATGATTTACTGAAATTCCAAGAAGCAGAGATCTAATTTAAACAAATTTAAACGAAGAAAGGTGATAGGATATTCTATATAACTTAATAAAATGAAATTTGCAGCAAGTAATCAACTTAAATGAATGTTTCTTGTTTGCATTGCATTTTTTTTTATTTTCCACAATGTTTCTTATAACATTTGAGTTTAACTCAAACATTATACTCGCCTTATACTGGTTTTTGAGCTAACATGTACATTTCTCCAAATTTTTGCATAGTGAATATAGAATATTGAAATTCTTAAACAGGAATTCTTTATGATGCCTTCTTAAATATTTTGATTGAGGATTTCAAATCACGAAATCGGAACATTTTTTATCTCATATACGGGGTGATTCAGAACTTACGTTTCAGAAGATTTGGTAATAGAAAATACTGAAACAAACATTTTTTATTAAGCAATATCTGTCCCATACTCGGTACGGCTCTAATCTTGCTTAAGTTGCTGCAACCATTCATGCAAGGACCAGTGGTTTGGCTCTCTGATAACTGACTTTCTTTGAAAAACAACAATTATTTTACTTTTGACAATGTGTGCATTAAAAAAGTGCTTTGAACTGATGCCCCCTTTCTTGTATACAACATTGGCATATCTCCGAAGCATTGACTACAGTACTCCTTCAAATATGTCAAACCTTGCGACCTATGCGGCACCTAGCATCATCTCAGTTTCTTAGCTTCTCTAAACAAAGGAAACTGGCGGAAGCTCGATGACCACTTATATCTATAAACCATGGTAGCATGTAATACTGCTATAAGTGGACTCCAAAATGGTGGTCGAGTCAGCAAGGATGTACCCCCCTACCTCCGAAACAATCAAATTGGCAAAACAAATTATGGCATCACAAACTGCTCCAAGCAAACAAAAGTCCATAGAGATGCAAGAAAAACGAATGAATTTAATTTTAAAAATTTACAATGAAAAAAACTCGAAACTGGATTGAAAATCTTCTTAGCGCCCCCTACACGTCCAGAGGTATGCACAAAAAAGGTGGTTTCTGGTATTTTTTAGAGGAGCCGAGTCTATAAAGAGACAGACAGTCAGGACTTGAATTTTAGTAATAGTGGATAATTATAATTAATGAGAGCAAGTGAAGAAATCAAACAAAAATCATTAAATGTTTCTTTTTTCATAAGAAATGTACAATAATTTTTTTCTTTCTTTTTATATATGTCACGTCATTGTCAAATTAATTTCGAGAATTTTAAAAAAAAACTTTCTTCCACGTTTTAAATCGCCACATCAATCTAGAATGAAAGATGAAATGAATAAAATAATTTCATCTTACTATGTAAAAATCTTTCGTATGTAAATGATAATAATTGCCTTTCTTTTACGAACTCTCTTCAGCCTTTCAATACTACTGGGTTGGAGGTTCGGACATCACGGAGGAAAACTTCTGGAAATGGATGCACTCGACTGACTTCGTTGAATACAGCAATTGGTGTTCCCCGGTCAATTTCGATACTGAAAAAAATTGCATGCTCATGGAAGGTAACCGAAAATTTTGCTGGAGTGATCATTACTGTTCTGAGACTAACAAAAATGGCAATCCTATTTTACATCTCTGTGAAGCCGATCCAATATAGAAAACCAGTGAAAGAAAAACACGTTTTAGATAACTCTTTTTTACGCTCTTAAAAGCATTTCTGAGATTGTATAAAAAGAAAAAGTGAAAAACAATTGTTTTGTTAATTTCGTTTTGTAAATTCCTTATTGATTTTATCATATTAAAAGGTGTAACATACATTAATCTCATTGCATAATAAATTAATGTTGAGGATCTATTATATAGATTATTTAATATTTTAAAATTTAAATCTCAACTGAAAAAAAACAACAACTAAAGCTCAAGATAGTGAAAATTTAATCTACCAATGAAAATACAAATTTTATTATATAATTTGATTGATACATTTTGAGTTTTGGTTGTTTCTTTCCAGTTGAAGTTTAAACTATAAAATATTAAGAATTTGTATACATGAATCTCTATTATTAAAATAATTTTAATTATAAATATTCTCCATTTTGACTTAGCTTTTTGATGTACTGTAGCTAGTAACAAATATAAAATGACTGAAGTAGTACAATTACATTTAATTAAAAAATAAACCGTTTTGATTATCCGTCATTTTCAAGGAATACATCGCTTGAAAATAAATATTAAAATCTACTCTAAATGAAAATTTCAATTTTAATCAATTAATTACCTTCAGCCGATTTTTCTCATGGATGTTATCTTAAACGATATTAATTTTGTATGTAGATTTTTAATGACAGGCTTATAAATTAATAATAAAAATATCATTAATTATTTGATTGTTAAATAAATAACTTCCATCTTTTTTCTTATACAAATATAAAAGATTTCCATGGCTTCATAACGGCCGCACATTTTGAGCGGTCGTCTTTTTTCACATTTTCAACGTGATCACGGACACCATAGGCAGATACTTCTACCGAGATTTCCCCCTGAAAGATGGAATTTTTATTACATCTCCCGTCATAGATAGTCCCTAACTGTTATTGTTAGTGTATTGAATATTAATTAAGTAAGGATATTTCGACGAATATTGAAGGTCTATGGACGTTTCTATTAAGGATCTTGCCCGTTAAAAATTTCAATGCGACGTAATTCACATTCAAAATTTACTGTGTTTTATTGCTCGTAAGCTCTCAGTTCTTATCATCAGAAAGGCTTATATAGAATGCCAAATTTTTAATTTGGTATTGCCCATCATCAGCTCTCGAATAATTAAAACGTTCGCCGCACGCCCGCACATGGATAACTGATAAACACATTTAAAGTTTTTACAGGGTTTTTATCAACTTGATGTCTCTGTTTGTTTGGGTCATATCTTTCAATCAATATTTCATTTACTTTCCTTTGTTCAAGGAATTCCACGTCTGTCACACTGGTTCATTTCCAGTGATATCCAATCCAATATAAAAATATTCTAAATTCAAATTTTTGGAAAGGGTTTCAAAATTCAAATTTAAAGGAACTTTCATTTAATTAATTTCCCTGGACAAGGGGAGGGGGAGAAGTCAGATACATATTTGAGAAAATTATGTGGGAAAAGTGCATCATACACCAGCTCCATCTATGCTGAATAAAGCCAATTCAAAAATATAGGTCTACTTGATTTAGGTGGGGTGGGGGGAGGCATCACTGAAATATTATGGTCTCATTTCCGCCGTGCACAAATGTTTAGTTTTCAAATGATTCTTTATATTCAAATAGCGCATCAATGGTTGTATTTTTTTTATTCACAAAAATTTTTAAACGTTACAGTAAATAAAGAAAAATTATTTTCTACTTCTTGGTGCATTTTTATTTAAACTATAATAACGTGGTTTATAAAAGTTTTTAAATATACTTTTTGCCTTTTATGTCCAAACAGATAAGTTTTGCCAAGAGAAAAATTGTATAAAGCATGGGAGATACTGAATAAGAGAAAAAGAATATTGAATGAGATTACCATTTCGCTTTAGCTTGCTGATTACATGAGATTACCATTTTCTAACCTTGGTAAAAAGAAAATGTGTGAGAAAACAACAGGGGTTGTTTAAAGCATATTCTCGGTCTATTTGTTAAGATAAAGGCTTTTTTAAATGCAATATATATTCCTACATAATCTAATGAAAATCATCTAGAAGAAACAGTTGATTTATAACAAACATGGAGGTAGGAAGGGGTGAAAAAGATCTCGACAAATGCTCAATGAGACCCAAAAGGTGGCGCCCACTATTGTCATTATATTCAATATTATAATACGAAGATTGCTACCCTGATACACTAGCAGCTAATCCTCGAATTCCTCCCACCAATCAGAAACAAACGTACGTGTTGCGCCCTCTTTTGTCTATCTTGCGGAGAACTAATATCTCGAAGGCCATGATGTAAGATGAATTCATAATATAAATTTCTGATGCCCTGAGTGAAATGTTTAAACTATCAGCATATAGGGATGCAACATCGAATCAAAACATCGACGTTTTTCTGTAGTAGTATTTTCAGTAGAATATTTAGTTGCAAAACCAACGTTAAATGAATATAGTTTCAATTTTTCCTTGATAATTTCAATTGCTAGTGGCGGAGTCAGTGAAGTTATTTCGTTATTTCGGTAACATCGGAAGGAAAAACATAGATTCATCGTAACAATAACATCGATGTTTAAAAAATGTAATCTCTTACATCTCTTGTGTAAACAACTGCTAATGCTAGAGAAAATGAGTTTTTGTCATTTAGTATTGCTAATATTAATCTGTCTCTGCCATAGCGTAATCTGGCTAGGTTGATTTTTTTTTAATTGAAACTTTCAAGAACAAGAATAAAAGAGAAAAAATTAATTCAATTACGAATTTACAAGATTACGTAATTTAATAAAATAATTTTACTAAAATGAATTTCCCTTTCAGTGTGATTTGTCTAATTATTAGTATTTTTATCTTGTTTAATTCAGCTTTGCACTTTAGTGTAATCTTTATTTTCGTCCTAGGTGTAATGGAAATTTGTTTTCGATTTTTAACACTTGTTTTCTTGCACTACGTAAATAAAAAGAAGCTTTTTATTTTTTTCAAGATTTTTAATGCACCAGATATCGCATCACATCATCAAAGACAATTCCTAATTATATTTTAGATTTCATTCATTATCTGATTAGCTATACGGCTTTATAGCTAATATTATCCTCACATACTTCATTATTATTATTATGAACATTGATTATGTTTATTTATTATTAATACTTCGAAGCCGGTATTATTACAGCAGTTTTATTAATTGTAATAAATTGTAATTTTTCCAAGTTTATAGCATTAATTGTAAAATCTGCGATAAGATTACATGAAATAAACTGCAAAAGAGCCAATCTAGAGCGAAGCGAGCAGAGCAGAATGAGTAAATATGCCTCGGGAGGGAGGGGGGTGGAGGCATCGATACGCATTACTTAATTTAAAGGAAATGTGGCGTTTCTTGATTTGCAAATTGTCGGCGTCATTCATAATATTCATCCTGTTTTATAGTAGCTGCTCGATGCGAAGATAAAAGTGCTTAATACATGGCATTTCTCTACACTGCGAAGCGAATCCGCCAAAGTAATCTGGCTGTTGGCTCTTCGACGGAGGGACCAAAGTAATTTCTGAAATTGGAAATCTGAAACTGAAACCTTTTTTCCCTTTTGACGCTTCTGATTGGTCGGAGGAATTCGAGGATTAGCCGCTGGTCCTGAAACTGTCTTTGGCATTACTGGTGGCGCCAACTATGAACATTTAATGGAATCTTATAATAATGAACCCAATGATGTAAAACTGGGAAATAAGTCTTATTTCCCAGTTTACATCATTGAATGAACCATAACTTACAGGATGATTCGAAATTCAATGTACAAACTTTTAGAGAAGGTAGTATGGGTGATTCCAATGATATCTATACAACTCCTGGATCGCTAACCTTGTGAAGAAAACGCATAGCCTAAATTCAAGTCACCAGGAAAACTAGTCGATTATTTTTGTGGACGCTACGCAATATCTAACCATCCTATAATGAAATAAATCCATATTATATTACGGTTAGTTATTATAATACAGTGTTAATTTTTTAACAAGTCTATTTATTTTTATATTTAACCTATTTTATTGATTTTATTTACTTATTTATTTATTTTAACTTAATTTATATTATTTGTATTAATTTTAATTTATATTATTTATTTATATTATTTTTTTAATGTACTTATTCTTTTACATTTTTTAAAATTCTATCTTGTGTTTTCATTTTATTCACTTATTATGAAATAATGGTAAATTTACAATTTAATTATAAATTTAAGTTTAATTTTCCGTTCGTATTGAATTTATTATATTTATTTTCTATGTTATTATTATTATTATTATTATTATTATTATTATTATTATTATTAAAATGAGTTAGATTATCGATGTACAAAGCCAGTGATAAACTTGGGACGGATTCCACGGTGGAATATTGCGCCAAGCCTAGGGACAACCACAGATTAAGGAGAAAACACACATGTCCTCGGCGGGATTTGAACCCGCGATTCTCCCATCCGATAGCAACAAGACCTGCGCCTTAGCGCTCTCGGTCACCGAGACGACATTTCTTATTTTACTCATTTCATTAACTACTTTAAATTTTTTTATTAATTTTTCTGTTTATTTAATTATTTTTCTTTATTTTTACAAAACGCGTCAACGATAATATATACAGGGTGTTTCAAAATTACACCACCAAACTTGGCAAAACGTTAGAGGGGATCAATTTGAACATCTTTTGTTAATAACGTTTTATTCTAAAATGATTCTGCAGTCAACTGCAGTACGTGGGTTCAATTAATTAACATGAACGGAAACACTGTTAACATTTAACACGTTTATTCACATCATTACAAAGAATATTAATTAGACAAGTCAGTAATCTCTTATTACTACATAATGTACTCGAAATGTCGACCACCTGTTTCAATGCAAGTCCCACATCGTCGTAACATGGAATGGTTGATGCGCTGAAACACTCCAGGCATCTCGTTTACCATCGCTGCAGCAGCCATCACACGTGCCACAAGATCTTTCTGTGACTCAACAGGAGTTCCATACACCACACTTTTCGTATGTCCCCAGAGGAAGTAGTCCAGACATGTGAGGTCAGGTGACCTGGATGACCAATTAATAGGACCTCCACGACCGATCCATTTGTTTGGAAATCTTGCATTAAGGTAATCACGTACTTCCCAGGATAAATGGCGTGGTGCCCCATCATGCTGGTACCACATGTCTCGGCGAACTCTCAGTGGTATGTCTTCCAAGAGTTCTGGTAACCCATGCTGAAGAAACTTGTTTTACGTATGCCCAATTAAGGAAGTGGGCATCATGTATGGGCCAATCAATTGTTCACACCAAACGATAATACTGTAGCCTGTTGATATGCACGGAGAAAACGTGCGTGTGGATTCTCATTGATATGGGCCCAAAGGTGTGCATTGTGTGAATTAAACATTCCCTCTCGTGTAAACATGGCTTCATCTGTGAATAATACACGTGATGTGAATGTAGGGTCCGTGTGATTTTGTGTTAAATAGCACGTTGCAAATGCTTCGCGAAGAGGGTAGTCAGTTATCTTCAATGATTGGACCTTTTGCCGGTGGAATGGATTAATACAGCTAATTCTCGTGCACAACTCTCCAAACATAAGTGTGGTTCACACCCAGGATGTGCGCTACTGCACGTACACTTCTTGTTGGGTTATCAGCAAATTGTTGCAGAATCTCGTCCTGTAGCGCTACGTTCCTGTTACGTGGTCGTCCTGCCTTGCCCATGTTCCTGGAGAAAGATCCTGTTTCACGAAGTCGCCGATGCAGATTCGCGAATGTGTGATAGTAAAGCACACTTATGGTGGGGTATCTTTCCTGGTACAGCCTAACTGCAGCTCTCCCATTCTCATTGGCTGCTCCATACACGAAATGCATGTCAGCCAATTCTTCATTTGAGTGCGTCTGCCTGCTGTGCTTGCAATGGTTCCAATTGACAACTAAACTTTACAATTGCTTTCTGTATAAACCATGTATCTAATTGCATACTACTGTATGGATTTAATGGAATGAACCATTATTCTGTGATGGGTAAATTAACGTTATTCTAAACATTAAGCAATACTCTCTTTTTGCTAACGGGACTCCGAATAAGCAGGATGAAACAGTGGAATCTTTGTACTGTAGCTGACTGCACAGTCATTGATCCCCTCTAACGTTTTGCCAAGTTTGGTGGTGTAATTTAAAAAAGTTTTAAATAGATGGATTTTACTTCTTTTTTATGTGATTTATCAATAATAACGTGATTATGATCCCTTTATTTATTTAAAGTTATCCGTCTATATAGAAATTACATATTTTCACTTATTTTTGCTGTCCACTTTAACCTCATATCTTATGGGAAAGGGCAAAATCGTCCACAAAAATAATCGACTACTGTGTCCTGGACATGACGTAATTTAGGCTACGCTTCGCGCAGGTTTTCTCCTTAAGTCAGCGATCCAGGAGTTGTATAGATAACATTGGATGATTCTAAGCAAAAAAGTTCATATGACCATGGATCCGAATTTGAATGATAACTGAGATACGAACAGAAATAAAAATGCCGCAACTAAGATCAACAAGTTAATAACTCACTTTCTACAATATCTAGGATGATGAAATTTGGGAGAACAATAGGGTGCATAAAATTGCGTATACCGTTAAAATTTGATCGAATTATAACGAGTTACGTAGTCAAAATCGGAACACGTGGTGGTTAGTACTCGCATATGAGCACGTGATACGATGTTGACTCCTTAACTCCTTAACTCCTTAATTCAAACTACTAGTTGGAATTCATTCAAATTTTATCGGTATAAACATTTTTATTAACTCTATTATTCATCCAAATTTCATTATCCTAGGTGTTATAAAACCTGAGTTATTAACCTGTTGATTTTAGTGGCGGCATTTTTATATCTCAGTTCATAGCTCACTTGTCAGTTATTATTCAAATTCGGACCCATAGTCATATGAACTTTTTTGCTTAGAATCACTCATACTACCTCCCCTAAAAGCTTGTACATTGAATTTTGAATCACCCTGTATAAGCAATCGCTGACTGGTTGATGGGCGATCGTCTTGCATGGATATCCCAAAATTGGGAACAGTGGTAGCAGGAAAGGGGCACCGCCTGCCGTCGTAGAGGTATATTTGATATTGTTAACAGCAACGCTCTTTTGCGTTTGGCCCAGTTTAAGTATAAAGTGCATGAAAATTGTAATGTGCAAATTTTTGATGTCCAGGTTAGCAATGCGTTGGCACTTCGGGTTGATTCTTATCACCCACCTCTTTCTTCAAGAAGTGGATCCACCAGTTAAATCGAAGAGATCATATATGAAGGGCTGTACTGTTCGGTATGCTGACTATATAGGGCTCACTGGTCAGCGATTTCTGCGGAGTCCGATATTGATAAACTTCAATTTTCCAGACTTTAGAATTCTCATGTCAATCTTCCGAACTGAAGAGCCCTCAGATCAATATCTAGGATTTTGGAGCCCTCAGATAATTTTTTCCGTATTTGGACTCTCGTGTCAATTTTCTTCACTTTCGAATCCTCGTGTCAATATTCCGCAGTTCGCGGCCAAGAAAAAGCGCGAGACCTTTTAACAGTATAAATTATGTAGGCAGGATCGGGCCTTGTGCGGTCGCACCGTTCGCACCTCCCCCCTCTGGCCGGCTCTGGTACTCCGTCGTGTTTGAACCACATGATTCTTCGGACAGCCAAGGAAATCTCCTCAAGCAACTACTTTTTATATATGATGTTAGACAATTTTTTATGTATCAAGGATTCATTTGCGATCCCCAGTTTATTAGCAAAATATATTCAAAATAAGGTCTTCCGCCACCCTTAACAGTTTGTACACTGGGTTCTTAAGCATCCTGAGAAAAGTATTTGAAAATTTGAAAATATGCAAATAATGAATTTGCCAACGGCATGCTAAGTGTCACGTATTTCTGACGTGTCAGCAGAGTTAAAACGAGGACATAATCATTTAATATTTGAATAGTTTAATTTAAAAGAAAGTGAATTAAAATTTTACAGTATAACATGACTAAATTTGAAAATAATTTTAGGTACAATGAAATCAGCTAATTCGAATAATGAATCCTCTGAAGATTCAATATAGGTGTTCAATTGCAGACCTCAAATTTCGAGAACGGCCCATGCCCCACTATGAGGAGAGTGGGTGCTCCATCTCCTCACAGGAATATCAGAAACGGAATGTGGATTAGAATTGAAGAAATGACCTAAGTAGCCTACTTCAAATTGTGAAACACACGTCTTACTGATTTCTAATAATAGTTGTATTTCGAACTTAGCCCTAAACTTCTTAATGGCAGAGTTAAGTGAATGATCAGCTCCGTCAAAGTCGATTGCCCTGGAATCCTCCACAACGTTGTTTGATTCGGCAAACTCGCTAGCATAAAAAAAATAAATTAATAGATACAATCTATCCAACTTGAAACAGCATAAATTACTTGTCAAATTCACCGGAGAAATAAAGATCTTTCTTGATTTTATGAAATAAAGTCAATGAATAACTTCAGCGATCTTTGCTGGTTTGGGGCCTATCGCAAGCTGCGCAACGTGCTAGAGTCGGCGCCAACTCGCACGCTGTCGCAACCTTTTCTTTGATACGCCTGTGATTGATCGCTGTCCCGCTGTTCGTCTCACAGGATTTCCGTCCAGGTAAGTTACCGCTGCTTTTCACCGATAGTACTTTGTTCTCCTTATCAAGCAGGTTTGGAACAATTCTCGTTGGTTCGCTCGTAATCCCCGCCACAAAAACGCTCGCTGTCCCATTTTCTCCTGTTGAATCTCTTCTATTCTCTTCTAAGTATTTTGCTTCTTACGATGATATGGGTTTAAGCTTCAGCCGGGCTTCACACAATTCGTCGAACTCTGCATTCTCATCAACCGTCCTTTGGTCCTTTGTACAATTACAGTAAAATAACGTCCCGGACGATCGCAGAAACTTCTTCAGAACGTGACAGAAGATGCCTGGTATGACATGTTAAGAAGTCTCGCATTTTCTCTGCCGCTTCGATCGCTGAAAAAGTTGAAAATGCATCTAGAAGCGCCGTTAGTAACAAAACTATCCGCACAGGGTTGCAAACGATTGGTTATCATGGTACACAACCGATGATTACAAATGTTAATGCAAGGCATCGTTTGGCCTGATGTGTCGATCGTCGTTCTTGGACCGTTGAAGAATGGAATACTGTTCTTTGGAGTGATGCGTCACGGTATTCACTCTTCCTGTCTAATGGACGTGTTTGGATGTGGTGACAAGCTGGAGAACGGTTTCTTCTAGACTGTGTTCTCCAACTGAAGTGCATGGAGGGACCTCCATGGTGTGGGATATATTTCCTGGTTTGGGTTCGGCCCATTGGTTCTTTTATCTTGTACCATGAACGCTGACGTCTACCTTGACGTTCTGGATAATTCGGCCCTGTTTGTGCTGTAGTAAAACTACGGAGGTAAAGGTTGTTTTTTTTTAATAGGTTCGAGCTCTATGTCATACTGCAAAGCGTGTGCAGGATTGGTTTCGTGAAAATGAGGTGAATATGCTTGATTGGCCTGCTCAGAGCCCCGATCTCAATCCGATCGAGCACTTGTGGGGCGAACTGAAGCGACGGGTACGAAAGCGCAAATTATGCCCGTCTTCTAACAGCCTTGCAAGAGAAATGGAGAGCCATTCCTGCCTAGTCTTACAGAAAACTTGTGGAAAGTATGCCTCGGCGTGTTGCCGATATATTACAACCAACAGTAGTGCTTACCTGTTACAAAATGAAACAATAAAGCAATTTTTCTGAAAAATTTGCATTCAAATACTTTTGTCTATGTAGTGTTTGTCCTTTTCACTGACTTACATTAATTATATAATTCAAAAAAATATTTTTCACTTCATATATTTATATTTCTGTCCGCGATAGATCTGTGATCGCCAGTTGTAATCCAGGCACGAATACTTCCTTTTTTTTTTTCGTTTTTATAATTTTTTAAATTTTATCGTCGCCTGATATCATTTTATATGATTTTTTTTCTGCATTTGGAGTCTTTATTTACGTTCTCCCCTCTAAGTTACATACTCAAGTTTCATCTATTAAGAATAAAAAAATCGTATCTCTTTTTGTGTGACAAAAATGAACTAACTCAACAATGATCTGGTTCAACAATATTTCGTTAATTATTTACTTTGAATGGATTACAATCAGCACTCTCTCTAGATGATGTTGTTTCAATACCAAAAACAATATTGACAGTTTGTTAAAGCACTGCCTACTATATAATAATGGTTATTATATAATGACCATATAATAAAATCAAATAAATAATGGCGATTTGCTAAATTAAATAAAATCTTGTAAACATTCCAAGAAGGAGCTTAGCTGTGAAGCAGAAATACAATGGACGATGTCCACGTAACTCGAGCGCCCTCTTGTAACAACATTGTCAACTCTCATTCCGGGTCTGAAAGCATGACTCGCTTTCCTTTCCTGCAAAAATTATAAAAATAAAGCAACCACATGGCACTGTTTTCCGAAAGATCAAAATAATGATATAATTACTGCAGTTTTCATTTCCATTTTGATGTAATAGTTTTAATTTTTACATATTTTATCGTTAAATTCACGACAGTTTTCAGACTTGGAGTATAGTAATTTATGAAGAGTTGAAGTGTAAATTACGTTTAAGTTTAACATTAAAAGATTATAAACATTTCGGGAATATGCTACCGTTTTGTCAATAGTTAATAAAAATTTAAAAATTGGCGAGTTTAAAAATGCATCTTATTATATTCAAAAAGAAGATAATTAAACTGCAGAAACTCTTCAATATCATATAATTACAAATAGAAAAGGGAAGGAAACATTTTGCGACCTTTCGGGGACATGCTACCCCTTTGTTCATTGTATTAAGTCAATTTGAGTAAGATATATAATTTCATATAAATTTCACTCATATACTCCCAAAATACATACACTATTAATTTTTTTATCTTAAATTTAATTTTTATTGTAATATATATCGTAGGTTTTAATAAATATGTAATATTTTATAATTAGAAAGCTGATTATAAAATTTGGTTAAAAAACAAACAAAAAACAAAAACAAGAAGAAGAAAAAAACATACTATGATAGATTGAATGGATATATTTCATGAAGAAATTAATATACTTCAAAAAAGTCGTGAATATTTAATTTCATAATGCCAAATTTAATTTAAATTATTTTAGCTTGAGCTTGCATTAAATCGTTCTCAACGAACAAACGCCAAAAATGCAAACAGAGCATCTCGTTATGGAAAACTAAGTCGAGAAAAAGAAATTAATGTATCCGAGGTATCAGAAGTGAATATTTTATGAGGTAATTCGTGTTTTCAGTGTTGATAGCGCACATGGTACCCGGTTGAACCGCTTTCAAAATAAGGCACCAGATGGCAGTAAAACAATAGCGCATGCGCAATTTCTATCGTGGACATCGTCCATTATTAATGCATTATGAGCACGGTCTATAGATATTCATGGTCATCGAGCTTCGGCCATTTTCCATTGTTTCGAGAAGCTAAGGAAAACAGATCGCGCCAGGTACCGCATTGATCGCACAAGGGCCGACGGTGACCTGCGATAGAAGTTTTTCATTGAAACTGAAAATGAAAGTAAAGTTTCTCTCTGTTGATAGGGCGGCGCTGCAGGCGTTTTTGGGCCGATTGTACATGCAGCGCCACTTTTCAATAGAGTTCCCGCCCTATTGGGAGCTAGAAACTTTAGCTTCATGTTAACAATGGAGCTCGATGACCATGAATATCTATAGACCGTGATTATGAGCAATCGTGCTTACGTCAACAATGCTTAAAAGTTAAACAGAAAGTAACAATCTACTCGTTCTTGACATGCCATTATCTTAGGGTGCGTTCACTTATTCACTTGGAGTCACAACGAGTGACTCCCGTGACTCTGAGCCATTCGGATTCCGTTTCTTTATTTGCTCCGAGTCATTTGGTCTCCGTTTCTTTCTTCGCTCGGAGTTAACTCCCTTGACCTCCAACATCAGGGTACGCTTGGAGTCTTTCGGAGTTTGTTTCTTTATTCGCTTGGAGTGCGACTCGGGTTAACTCCCTTAACTCCTGCTTTCAAGCTGGAAACATCGGAGTCAAAAAATTTAATGAGAAAGACGACGCAACAATGAAGAGTGCCAACAAAGTTGTGACTTCAACGATGATTAATTTTGTTACAATGAGATATCGTTTGTGAGCGCGCTTGTTAGGAGACGTGGCAACCACACAAACAAGAGAAGACTTTATTTTTTCAAGCTGGCGCATACGTTGTTTAACTATCAACATGGCCGCCTCTGTCTTTCCAAAGTGCACGATCATAGCCTACCATAATTGGTTAGCCTTCCATTGTTGTAGGCTTGGCACGATACAAACGAAAATTTAGCTTAAATTGATCGAAAATTTGATTCAAGACAATTTTTTCAGCATAATTATTAATTTTTATATGCTCAATCTCAGTTCCATCTTTACACATGAGGCCACCCTAGTCTCTATGATAATATATTAAAATTACAATTATGACCAGAACTTTGTTTTTATAAAAATATTAAAAAATAAAAAATATGTTATTGTTTATTCCTGTTAATAAAAAATAACTTAATATTAAAGGTTCCCCATAACCTAAAGTGCCATGGGCACTGCTCATGCTTTTCTGATGCCTCCGGAGGTTGCGAAGAAGGGAAAAAATATCTTGAATCGTTCACAAGTAGTGTTGCTAATTTAGCAGGGATGTGTCCAATTTAAAAGCTCATTTCAATATTTTGTGCATTATACATTAATTTAAGAAGTAGTATAATATGTTTATTTATTAATGAATGATTCTATACTCATTTATAAATGTAGAAGATAAAATAATAAATAAAAAGAATAAATAATAACAAGTTCACCAATGAATAATGATGAGAATTGAAGACTTTTAAATGAATGGTAGATGGTTGAAGTGCATTGTTTAATTTTTATCCAACAAAAGACAAGCGCATGAAAAAAGGCTAAATTGGCAATACTGCACGCAAATGATTATAACGATCAAAGTCTTCGATTGTTACGTCGTTGTGTTGACTGAGCCATGACGCTAGTACTCTGATCACGTGATCACATTGACTCGGAGCATGACTCCGAACGAATAAGTGAACGCCCCCTTAGTATCCTTTATGGTCACTGTTTTAGCACGTGAATTCGACTTGAAGGGGTTCACGAAAATCCTAAAAAGTTGATACAGCCGAGCTAAGGCCTTGATTGTCATATTTCTAAAAACTGAATTAGAAAAAGTTAATCCGTTTTCAAGTTATCCTTGAAACAGCGGATGGCCGGCCGGATAAACGTACAGACCAGAGATGCTTACAGTTGAGAGACTTGGCAATAATCGATTTCCAAAATAAAATGTGTAACACTTTTTCGCATGGCGCCCTTTATAAAGCACTAGTCACATTATAGGGACAATTATAGGGACAACATTAAACGACGTCATCATGATGCCAAATTTCATTGGTTATTGATTGACGTCATCCGGATTTTTTTTTTAATCGTTTGAACTCGTATATTTAAGACGCCTTCAGCAATTCAGATCATTTTGTCTGAACTGGTCACGTGAGGTCTGACTACGTTCTGAGAATCTGAGTCGGAATTGCGAAGTTGGCAAATATGGCGAATGTATCAAGATTTAGCACACTTCTCCTTAGTGCATGAACGTCGCCATGTTGCTTAGATGTTGCAAAGCTAGCGAAATAGTGACTGAAAAAAGTAAAAACGAAACTTAAAGCACCCTCTGACAAAAACTACCAACTTTATTTTCAACGTAGTTACAGGAAGTAGATCGTATTGCCAAGTCTCTCAATTGTAAGCGTCTCTGATACAGACCAAGCGTACGATCTTATAAGATTTTTGCTAAAGCTCCTGATAAACAAGGAATTCAGTTTTCTAAACGGCAATGAACTAGTTAATAATAATAATAAAAAAATAAATATGTTTAATTTAAATAATTTAAACAATTTTTTTAAGTTTTGGTGCCATATTTGACTGGCTATTTTCTACGTTTTTTAGTGCCTTAACATCCGAGTCCTCCTTATAAAATATTTAAAAATTATCTTTTACAAATAAAAAAAAGAAAATTTAAATTTCGCTGGCTAGTTCTAAATATTAAAGAATGAAAAGGGTGGTAAACTTCTATTACGGGGTAATTGCTTTCTTTGGATAAGTCGGCCGAACAACATCGATACATTGTGTCATTTTCTCGGCAGAAATATGACACAACGTATATAAAGAAATAAATTTTTAACAAATCACAAAGAAAATTTTGAACACTGTCGTTGGGGATGGGTACACGAAGTGTGAAGTAGCTACAATTAGCGAGCGTTTTGGATATCAGGAGCGCCACTCTGCTCCTATCAATCGAAGGAAGAGGAGCTAACAAAACAGCTTACGATCTCAAATTTACATCTCAATTTACAACATAAAATTAAATCTTAATTGACAACTGAATCAAACTTAATTTAACTTGTTTTTAAAAATAATTTTTGGTGGGCGATGAAAATAATGGTTGCAGCTTCTAGGCTCTGGGCTTGTTTGTTAAATTCAACAATGAAATTCATCTATGAAGAGTCTCCAACGGTTGGCCTCTACATTTTAGTCATCTTATCGCCATATTCATCTAAGTGTGTTATTATCTGGACATGAGGTCATCACTTAACATTTTTAAATTCATAAAAAAATTATAAACTTTGAGACGATGTTCAAAACTAGATTAAAGTCTTATCATCCACTTAAAGGATTCTCAAAAATCTTGTTCCTTAAGTTTTTGTACCAAAAGCTGCACTTGACTATTCTTTGATCTCTTCTCGAAAATCTTGTTCAAGCGATAAGTTTTATTTGCATTCTTAGCAAGTTCTTATTTAGATTAAAACCATTATATCTAGGATGTTTTCTGTTAGTTTCGAGTAAGTCACATTATAAAGGTCAATTTGCAATGAATATTTGATTTTGATTGGCTGGAAAAGTTTAAAGATAGGTTAAAATAGAAAAGATTCCTAAATAAACAAAAATGATTGACGGTGAAGTTGTTTTTAGATCTTTTAGATTGTTTGTCTCTTTAGATAAAATGAGAAAATTATCAAAAAACACTTTTTGAACACTACATCTCCAGCTTCATTTGAATATTACATGACAGGTGCAGAGATGATTACAGACTCTTGTTATCCATCCCCATTTTCGCATATTTACTTAATTGATTGGTTCCTCTTGCATAAAGATTTTTTTTTAATTTCATTACTAAATCAAACAGCCCGACAAACATTTTTATGTAATTGAGTGATAAATTTTAAAAGGTCAATTACGGTAAGTAGATTATATAACACGAAATAAAATCGATGACTGTTGGCGTTAGCCTTGGATTTTAGAAAGATCGCATTTTTTTTTTTTTAAATAAAAGAAGCTTCTTTGAAGTTACCCGAAAATGATACGGACGGGATCCTTTTAATTGCTTTCAAATTAGTAGGATTAAGAATTAATATTTCGGACACTTTATTAGGAGCTTTAGCAGAAAGCTACTTATAAGAATGCACGCTTGGTCTCTACCTTCATCCGGTCGTCCGCCGTTTGCACGGATTAACTATTTCAAATTCTGTTTTCAGAAATATGACCGTCAAGGTCTTAGCTCGGCTGTATCAACTTTTTAGGCTTTTTCATGGACCCCTTCAGGTTGAATTCACTTGCTAAAACAGTGATCGCAACTGAGTGACCATAAAGAATACCAAGGGAAATAATCCTGTCATATAACAATCGATTAGTCAAGAATAATATACTGTTACTTTCTGTTCATCTTTTAAGCATTGTTGACATGGGCACGCGCACGTGATAATCGCTTTGTCGAAGCTCAATAAGTCACTCACTCAATAATTCTAGTGCGTTGACCAATAAAATAAACGTAAATTTGGAAAGAATTAAATGAATTTCCGTTGTTCATTAGAATTTTTAGCTAGACTTCTACATTACTTCTATTAATATTACTTCTACATCACAGCTGAAGTTCCTTTTTGGAATGTTGCAAGATTTTATTAGAATTATGAGGCTTCAATTAAATTTAGAATGAATTACACAATTTTACAATACCCAATTAATTATTTTGAGAAAAATTTTCCAGAATAAAATTTCGTTGGCAGTTGAAGGTGAAGCATTTTATCCGGTTAAAAAACCTTGGAAAATTATCATAAAGTTGAAGATAATTTTCAAAGTTTTCCAATTTGTCAAGTTGATTCGTCAATTTTGATGCATTGAGCAGATAGGTGTACTGATAGACAAAGTGCAAAAGCTATTTTTAAAATGAACTTAATTAATTTTTAAATCTAATCAGCTTATAATTCGTAATAATTTACGGAGAGGAGGAGTTTGTAGTCCAATCATTAATCATGTGGAAAATTGCGAGTAAATAAGGAGTTCTCCTTATCTTTATTCCGTATTCAAATTGTATTTATTTTATAATTTGCCTAAACGTATTTGGGGAAATTATACCAATTGTTTAATGACAGTTAATGCGTTTACCATATGTGATAAAGACGAACTTCAAATACCTTATGAGACCAAATGCAAGTTGAATTTGGTTCTTGTTTGGCAGAAGGAAACGGAAATTGCCTTAAAACATTTTTTATTTTATTTTTAATTGATTGAAGCTACCAGTAAATTTTACAACATCTTCACATATAATATCAAGCCAAGAATGCTTGGCCTTTGTTGATCAGTACCCATGGAAACGCGTCAGCGAATTATTATTATTAAATAATAATATTTCTCTGTAGGTTTTATTTGCTTTATATGGGTATAGATGCAAAATTTTATTAATTCTTCGAAATGTAGGAGACATTTGAATTAATACACTTTTAATGGTTTTTTCAAATTAAAAATTATTTATCAGGAAACAGTATTGGCAAATTCGAGTTATCATTGAATTGAAAAAGAACAGTCTAACCCTTTTATTTTTAACATACTCAAAATGATATGGAATCGAGGGCAATTTTTCAAATCTGCTTGTTATAATTTCTCTATTCTTTTGCATACTGCTCTAAATTGACAGCATTTCATTTTTCAAAAGTCGACAAAAAAAAAGCAAACAATCTTTATCTCAGAATAAGGATTTCATAACTTGAGCTTTCAGAAGGTTGTCATTTCGTACTTATATTTCCAACAGGATAGGGGAAGTTCGTACAAATAGGTTTACATACTTCTACTTGTTAATATATCATCAGTAATCTTGTGAGTTCACATGTTCTGATGCGATGGCCCCACCATTCATCAGTTTATTGATCTGGATATTAATTCGCAAAAGTCGCCGTCGGCATGCTGATTTGGAGCTTGTTAGCGAAATTTATTTCATCGAAAAGAAGTGTGATTAAGCATATTGATATCAACATTCTTGGAGTGAAATCCCAAATAAAAGAAGCCAAATTATTTTCTTTCTTCTTGTTTTGTTGGATTTTCTTATTTATACGTAGCAGCTAGATCTTCTTTACATATACTGGGAGATGTTCTGTCTTTATTTCTCGGAATATTAATGTCCAAGGTTTAACTGGTTATTGTCTAAATCAGTGGATATCGCATTCTGCAAAGCTGGTCTTCAAAATATAAGCATGTATGTCTTAGAAGTTTATCGCTAATCTACAAACGCATGCCTTAAAATGCATCGTTTTTCATTCCCACATAGCAAAAATCCTAAACGTCCAAAGGAACATGGACACAAGCGACCATAGCGGGCGTATTTTCCGGCTCTAAGGAAAGCTGATATTAACAAGTGGATTGCGTGACCAGAAGGTTAATCTTTTCCGTTCATATCTCTTGATGGGCTATAAAATTTCTGTTTATAAATTTTATTTCATGCAATAAAGTGTGGGCTTCTTAATATCCCCAAACTAATCTGTTCTCTATTAGTATTTTTAGTATTGGTATATTACAGCGCTGTATATTTAATACAAATAAAGTATAAGTTTATTTACATGTGTTCGCACAATGTTTAATTTGGGGGCCCTTTAATTTACATGTGTTCGGGGAGTCGAAACCCGAACGTTAAGTGGCGCATACCTGTATTTAAAGCATTGAAGCGTTCTTTGAAGTAAAAACAAATGAGGGGGAAAGGAATATATCTGTTAATCAAAGACTAGCTTCGACTATACCAAGTGTTCTTTTTATTTTGTTTTGTTAGATTTTTAGATTCAATATAACCTTACAAAATTATTATTCTTAGTATCATTAAAAAATAAAATAAAAAATATTTTTTTCAAATTTAAGAATGATATGATTATTAATAATTTTGTTGTTCCTTGTTCTTTAACAGTTATTGCCTTATATTTTTTTTCTAATTTATAAATTTTCTAGTATTTCAGCAAAGCTCGATAATTTTTTCTATTGGCATTTTTTAAAATCTCTTTTTTTATTAAAAAAAATTTTATTGAGTACGCACTACTGCAATTTTAGCCATAGCCAAAGAATAATAAAATCATAAATTGCTTTATGAGCGTATAATACCTATTCAGAGCGTATAATAAAATCATAAATTGCTTTGGCGAGCTCGGTTTGCAAAAAGAAGCCAAGGCAATACTAATGTTCCTGATTAAGAGGTTCTTAAAACAAAATTGATGAATAAATACTGCAGGTAATCCTCCAACATCAGCCAAACCAAGTAAAAAGAAAACGAAAGGAAAAATTCCGCGACCTGGGACCACGAGTATCCAGCTCGAATTCAGATCCAGAGAATTTTTCCATTCTTCTTAATTTCCTTAAGCAATTGTGTAAACAATTATGTAAATAATTATTATATAAGAATGCAACCATATCAAAGGATTTAACACTTGTGGTTTCACTGGAGTGTAAGATAAACACGATTTCTGTATCTAGTTTTATTTCTACCTCTTATCGATTCTGATGAGGTGTCTACCAAAAAAGATTCCTTAAACGTTATCAGTAAATTTAAGATTGTTATAGGATATCGATTCACCATATAACTCAATAGATATTAACATGTACACTCTTATCAGGTTGTTTTTTTTCAGTTTGAAAAAATAAATCTATTTTTAGTATCGAAATTAAATGTCGTGTAGGTACTGAAATGACCAGAGACCATGTAGCCTTTTCTCAGCAGTTGAAACTAGAGTAGCTAGTCATCATAAATCATCATAAGCTCTAAACAGGTAATAATAATAATTACTCTACAGATAGATAGGCTTTGTTTTTGCAAGATGTGATATTCCCTTTATCATTCTGCTTTTAAACTTTTTACACTCGTGGGAAATTAATAATGAAATCTCAAAAAAATTCCAAAAATAATATTAAAAAACTAACCAAAGAATTGGAAATTATTTAAAGTAAACATTTATATTCCAATGGACCATTTTCAGGTTTTAATTATTTTGTTAAACTTAATTATTTTTGATACAATAATATGTTTTGATACAAAAATAACGTAAGTTTATTTTTGTTATAATATGTTTTATAACAACTAATTTTATATGAATGTTTATTTTTAATATTTTATTGTAAATGGTGTTTTGATTACTTTGTCATTAAATATCGATATATTTTTTGGAATTGCTTGAGACTTATTAATTTCTGAAACAGTCAATATAAAGCACGTATGTTGAAAATTTTTAAACCAGTTTGAAGACAATTAAAGATGAAAGTTTATTTATATTAATGGAACGTTCCATGTCCATGTCTTTGTTATTTTACTTTAATTAATGAAGAATTTTATCCAAATGAGAATGTTGCTAAAGCGTCAATTATGCAGGCCCATTCTGTAAAAAAACATTTTGATAGAAAAAAAATGAAAAAAGTGAAATTAAGTTCATGAATTCATTTATTAAAAATCACTTTATTAAATTTAAACAAAATCTTTGCAGAGAGATTCCTATTGGGAAAGTGCAGGCAATAGCGTTTCTAGTGTTCTTAATATCTAGAGACTATAATCTGACCGATTGGGAAATGGTTTTATATACAAGGTGTTTACGTTGAACGGATCCACAAATATATTAAAAATGTCAACAATCTATTAACATAATGCTATAAGAAAATGAGGATTCGCAATCTGATGTGGCACTGGAAAATAAAATTGGCAATTGGTAAACTTGTAGAACATACCATGTTTAATCCTAAATCACCATTTTTATATAAGTTATTTCTTTATTTCACAAGAAAATTACAGAAAATGTTCAATTTGGTTACCATCTGAAGCAATACATAATTGAAATCGAGAAGCGTTTGTATATGAGTGTTGAATTCGGATTTTCAACTCATCCAAGTCTCTGGGAGGAGTTTGATACCCAGCATCCTACACATAATCTCAAAAAAGGAAATCCATGAGAGTCAAATCAGGTGATCTTGGGGGGGGGGGGGGCCACTGAACAGAAACAAACTGCCCTATCCAATTTGTTCCAAAATCACTTCTCAAGAGTTTTGACACTTCAATAGTTCTGTGAGCTGGTGCCCTATCCTACTGGACGAAGTTCAGCCAACGACAACCATTCTGCCCAATCACAAACTACATATAGAATAATAAGGTTACCATATTGTGTACCAGTTAATGTGGACCAATTACTGTCGAATTATATATCCCGCGCACCAGACTTTAGTTGACCAATTGTATTGAAGATTTGCTTCCCTATTACAGTGTAGATGACCAGAAATGTAAATTATGGTTATTTACGAGATAATAGTATAATGCCATCTTAAATGAACGTAGACTCATCACTCCAGAGAATGTACTTATTAAAATGACTGTTGACATCCTTCTTAGAAAGCATAATATTTCAAAAATGCATCCTCAATTGCTGGTCCTGCTCTCTTTCAAGATAGATGGTATGGATGATATTTATGTTTGCTAAATACTTCGGTATGATAACTCACATTCCGAAGAAACATTTCTAATGCTTGCAAATAGGTGATCACAAGCAATGTTATTAATGGTTCTCTGTAGTTGCCATCTCGGATGACGTTGATGTACTCACCTGTTCTTCGTAATTGTTTATTATTCTTGAAAGTGTGCAATGTGTAAAATTGGTTTGAGGAAATCTAGTGCAATATTCGCATGCTATAGCACGATAGTTTCTGTTGCATTTATCTTAAATTATAAGAATTTCCAGCATTTCTGCATTACTATAGGCAGGCATTTTTGACCATTTGTATGGTCTAATGTAGGTACATTACTACATTTGAATATGTATTACAGGTTTACTCTTAAATGTTACTAAAAATAACAACAGAACTGTCCACTCGGGAGAACGCTTCAATAAACTGTCTTAAATTTTTTTTTTCTAACTTTCTTGTGAAATAAAGAAATAAGTTATGTAAAATGATGATTTAGGGGTAAACATTGGTAAAGATTTTTCGATTGAAAAATGGAAGGAAAAATTCTGCGACCTGGATTCTAATCAGGAACCTCGACTATCATGGCCGACGCCTCTACCAATTGGGCTATCGCAGACACCCCAATTGGGATATCGCAGACACCTAGACTATCATTACCTATGCTTGGAGAGCATCTCCAGTTTATAATCATTATTATTTACTTGTGAGTTCATCAACTTTCTCATGGTTTGGAGTGGAGAAATTCTCGATCTGCGGGCCAAGTTCCCGTCTCCCATTGGGCTTTCAACCGTGACAATTTGGTTGTCTTTAAGACACCTAGAGAAGCTTGGCTGTCCAGGTGTCTGCGATAGCCCAATTGGTAGAGGCGTCGGCCATGACAGTCGAGGTTCCTGGTTCGAATCCAGGTCGCAGAATTTTTCCTTCCATTTTTCAATCGAAAAATCATTACCTATGCTTGGAGAGCATCTCCAGTTTATAATCATTGTTAATTACTTGTGGGTAAACATTGTTTGTGCTACAAGTTTTCCATTGCCGCTTTTGTTACAGGATTAAAAAGTTATGTTGGTATTTGACCCCTTAAAGCGGTCAAAGGTCAAATTTGATGTGAGCATCAGATTGCGCATCCTTACTTTCCTATAGCATTGTATTAACAGATTGTTGACAATTTTAATAGATATGTAGATATTTGGGTGGATCACTTTAAAGTAAACCAGAATCTAGCTTTTAAATATTCACATTTAAAGTGTGAAATTACGTTTTCTTCCACGATTTATTTCTCCATTACTAGTAATTTGAACGAGTAATTAGTTTTTTTAATCATAACGACAAAATGAAAAATTATTCTACGTCCTTGTTAGAAAGGTAATATTAATCATATTAGCGTTAAATTTACTAATCAGTATTAACAGATAAGACTATTTATATGGCAGTATAAATAGATTTATCGTAATATATGTCATCTCCTCTGTCTTCGCTGCTTTTAGGGAATCGTGGGGAAAAAATGCTCCGTTCCTCTTTACAAGGTAATAATCTTTATGTTTTAATTTTTTATAAGTAATTGTTACTTATCCATTGATTGTCTTTCACTATATAAAATACAGAATTTTCATAAAATGTTTTATCACGAGGAAAAAAATATAAAATTTATCTAGATCAGTCTCTTACCGATCTCAATAATCTCTATCCTTCCATTTCGTTCACCGTTTTGACCAAAATTGACAAAACCCTTTCTTTTCTTGACCTGACAATAATTTTATTGTTTTTGCGAATGAAATGACTGGCTGAGAAGGAAAATCGTAAACTTTTTAAATTATTTTTTTAAAGTTATCAGCTATCGCAATAAACCTCTTAAATACTGGATCTCATTTTAAAAGTTTTATATGTAGGGAAATAACTAACAGTTCTCGCTATTTGATTAAAAATTTAAATATTTTATTATAGTTAGCGTTTGTGATGGCAGGGGGGTAGTTTTGTTTGATTTATTCATTTATTCATTCTAAACAATTTTCAAAATATCTTGTAGTTTTAGCAACGGTGACGCTCTTCGCGTTCGCAACAAAATCTGTAAACTCCCAGAATCTTTGCCCTAAGGATTACACGGAAGTGAGCAACCATTGCTACAAATTTGCGCATAGAAGTTTGAATTGGAGAGAAGCCTGGCAAGAATGCACAGCCGAGGGTGGTTATTTGGCAGAAATACATTCGAGAGCACAGATGGATGCTTTATTACGATTTTTTTCAAGACATGATGGTAAATACTTTTTCCTTATTATTTAAAAAATCTAGTTCGTTTGGCGTTTGTTATCAAATAACTGAAACATATAGCTTTACTATAACTGATGCATACATAAGTAATATACATATAAGAGCATTAAGAAAAAATTATATTCAAAGAGCACTAGGAAAAATTTTGCCATGCAACGAATTGTTCCATTGCGAAACGCGTGCACGTGCATGGAGACAGGTTCAAAACTTCATTGTTTCCGAGAGATCGAACGCTTACTTCAGTCAGTCGTAAATAGTGACATTGCAAATATCGTGCGATGTCGTCTTGGTCAAAAAACGAATACCCGCCAATTTTATGTTACAACTTTGCTCACGAGATTAAATGTTGACCAATATTTGAAAGAAATGACTCTTGTGCTCGGACAGGACCTCGTCAGTGCCCTACGTACTCCTCTATTCAAGTGGTATCGAGATTTTCAGAGAGGAAATTTGAGCCTAGAGGAGGCAGTCAGGTATATTTTTGTTTTGTAGCCCTGTCTCTTCTGTATTGAAGAAAGCATTACCGCATTTCGTAAAATGCTTGAGGCCAATAGACATTTGTGTGCAGATAGATAGAGGACAATATAAACATCCTGCACTAGCAATTCAAAGGTTTCTACACGATCATCTCCAAATTGCTCTTTCTAGTTAGCAATTATCAACCCAAGGGACGCAAAATAATGAAAAGAGGGGTAGGAGAGCGAAGACACGAAAAAAGACAAAAGAATCGAAAAACTAATTAAAATAATGTGGAATTTTAGCTCTGTTGCTGCGTATCAGCAGCTAAAGATAATTAGATATTAAAAAAAACACTGGAAGGAGGGCGCTCCACAAAATCATTGGAAGGGGTCGCAAAGGTTGAGAACTACTGCTCTAGGTAGTTCCCGTGTAGTCACCCCAAAATTATAGACCAAAACAAGCCTCAGGTCCTTCGAGCTCCCACAAATAACTAATCAGGCTCAAAACAATGTCCCTGTACACACGTTTAGAGTTTACATTGGCAATTTGGCAAATAATATGTTTGATTCCATACAGTGCTAACCTTGTTCCATGTAAGTTTGTGCTGTAACCTCATGAGAATAATAAGCTGAAAAAGTGGAGATTTTCAAGATAGGAGCTTTTGAAGGCGTGGGATGAACAGGAAGGAACCTCAAAGAATTGGTTGGTTGGTTGGATAATTAGTTTCGAAGGATACAGAAAAGTATCGAATGTGGTGGAAATTTGTTTGAAAGATTATATTAATTAAGAAATATTGCAAAACATTCCTACGTTGTAGTGCCTTTGTATTTTGTCTACAATTCTTCATTTAATGTTAACTTGCCTACTGTTGGAGTCTACCACGGTCACTTGTAAAAACTATCCTTTGTAAAAAGTGGTTGTGGTCACCTATTTGTGAAAGATGTTTCGTTCTGAATTAAAATTTTCGTTTGTTTTTTTTTCTCTCATACTTTAGATAAATATATGTACTGGGTTGGAGGAACAGATAGTCTGGATGAGGGTCAGTGGATATGGATGCACACGGGAAAAGTGATCGAGTATGACAACTGGTGTTCCGAAGGAGGCGTAGAGATCCATGACCATCGCAATTGCATGATTCTTGACGGTGAAGAAAAATATTGCTGGAGCGACCATCCGTGCGAGGAACAAAAGAATTCAGGAAAACCAATCTACTATGTTTGTGAACACGACAAAGTGTAACAGGTCTCTCTAAAATATACCAAAGTGCATTTATTTCATGATTTTTTTTGGACTGGGTGCAAGCCAATTTCCATATATATATGAAAATGTATTTTTCTTAATTTATTTTTTAAATAATATTCATATATTAGACTTATTAATTACTGTAATAATACTACAAAGAAGAGAATAAAAGTTATTTCCAAGGCATTTTTGAAATATGATATATACTGAAAAATTATTTGTTTAAAGTTAAATACAGGCTTTTATCGAATAGATCGTAGGCTTCCGTGTTGTTGTTTGGTACTTAATGGACAGTGGTTCTTACATAGTAGAAAATAAATACTTCGTAGATAGCTTATTCCTTCGTAAAGTAATTCCTTTGATGAAGTCGGGAATAAATGGCGAAATATCACTATATGCTACCAACTATGAATTTTAAAGCAACATCCCATCAAATGCTGCGACAGTCAATGCTTTTAAAATAAGACTCATTCACTTTTTTCTTAATTGATACTTCTCTTAGGACAGTCTGCTCATGATGTAATGTAATTCTTGTGTATCTAACTTATCAATATAGAATAAAAAGCACAATATCATGATAGCAATTATAATATTGATATTTAATTTGTTCACGACTACTTTTAGCAATAAATATTAATTGAAAAGTTTGAAAAACTATATTTTATATTATTTTATTATTTTATTTAATAAAAGTAAGATGTCATTAATATGTTGTTTGCGGAAAACCAAACTCGGACCCAGAATATTACGGATTGCACGAGGGTAGCCCAGAAAGTAATGGACCACAATTTTTTTCTTTAACAATTATTTATTGAACACAATGAAACTTATACACACGAAAGAATGATGTTTCTTCTACACTCCCTATTTTTCCACATAATCTCCGTCCCGTTCTATGGCCTTCCTCCAGCGAGACACAAGGGCGTGTATGCACTGTCGGTACCAGCCCTTGTTCTGTTCACGCAGCCATGTCTTCACTGTGCGAATCACACCTTCGCCATCCTCAAAATGTCTTCCACGAATGGCATTCTTCAATGGCCCAAACAAGTGAAAGTCTGAGGGCGCTAGGTCAGGGCTGTAGGGTGGATGGGGTAACACTGTCCAACCCTGTTTCGTGATGTGTTCCGATGTCCTCAAACTTGTGAGGGCGAGCGCTATCGTGTTGAAGCAAACAATCAGCTGGATTGTTATGGCGTCCAAGTCGCTGGAAGCGCTTCTTGACTTTGGTTAATGTGTTCACATATGTCTCAGAATTAATGGTGTTGCCTTTCGGCATCACATCAATGAGTATGACACCATCACAGTCCCAAAGCACAGTGATCATGACCTTACCAGCAGAAGCAGTTGCTTTGAATTTTTTCTTCTGTGGAGAGTGCGGATGACGCCATTCCATCGATTGCCGTTTTGTTTCGGGCTCAAAATGGTGCACCTAGGTTTCATCAGCTGTCACAATCCGGGACAAGAAGGCTTCCCCGTAAGCTTCAAACGTTGCAGCAACTCAGAAGAAATGTTTTTTCTCAGAGCTTTGTGTTCCTCCGTAAGACAGCGCGGAACCCATCGTGAACACGTTTTTCTGTAATCAAGAGCACGGATGATTTCATCCACACTTCCTTTGCTGGTTGACAGCTCCATCGCCAACTGCCGAGTCGTTCTGCGTCGGTCCTGACGAATGAGTGCATCAGCACGCTGCATCTTGTCAGGTGTGACAACCGAGGATGGCCGCCCCGAACGCGGCAAATCTTGGAGCTCCGCCGAACCGCTTTCTGATGGCCTCACCCTCTGTGTCCAGCGACTAACCGTACTTCAGTTGACTGCTGATGCTCATAAACTGCACAAAAACGTTTGTGAATGTTTCCAACCGTTTCTTGCTCCACAGTGAGAAATTCAATGACGACACGCTGCTTGTAACGTACAGTCGGGTGTAAAAAGGTTTTTACCTGCTCCGTAGGGGCTGAGCTTACTGGATGTTGATCGGTTGCAAAATCAGGTACTTGTACTGAGAGTCAAGGCAGATTAGAATGGACCTGTTCCTTCTGAATGAAAATAGGGTAGCAGGTATACGCTTGGGATGTGCTCGTCGCGTGCTCCCTCCTGACAATAATAAGCGATAGCGGCTGACAGCAGCATCTCGAATCCGATGCCTACTGCCTCGAATAGCAGAGTTCGAATCCGATGTGGATAGATTTTTTTGTGTGTGTTCATTATCGCATTTTTGATTTCGTTTAAGTTTTAAACAGTGTATGTAAAGAACACCATAAACAGATTAACATTTTTTCATCCAAGTGTGCAATTTGATCTGTTTACTTGAGGGTTTAAAAAACATTACATGTTAGTTGTCATATCATGCTTTATTCTACATATATTTTAGTTTTTAATAAAATATACACTAATTCATATCACCCTTAATTTTACAAAAATCCTCTTTTGTTCAAATCATTTAATATTCTCTATTATTAAAAGCTATATATATAAAAGAGGACATCCACTGACTGACTCACTAGCTCATCATCGCACAGCAAAATCTACTGAAGCCACCGACTCGAAACTCGGTGGAGTCGTCATAGGACGGATAGCGTAGGGGCGTGCTAAAACGTGGTTTTTCGAAATTCGTACCCCCTGCCCACCCAGGGGGGCAGAAAGGACTTGTACGTTCGGTCGCTTGGCTCCTACCCAATAAATGCAGATCTTCGAAATTTTCTAGCTACCGTGCCAAAAAAGTAGTTTCCCCGATTTTCGGTATTCGTATTTTAAGGGAGAAAATCGGGGGTGTTTTACAAAATTTCTGATATTTTGATGCAACTTCGCGGGGAATAAGATAAAGCAAAGAAATTCGGAGGGAAGGTTCTCGGGGATATTTCAAAAAAAAAAAATCTGTTTTTTTTTTCGATTTTCGCTTCGTGAGGGCTCTTTTTTTTTGAAATATTGCAATTTCTGAATATGAATATACAGAAAAAATGATCATTATTCTTCACCTTTTTTCTCTCCGGGATTGCGTCAAACTCACTCAACTATCGAGATCATTCCAAAACGAGCGAATTCGAGTAGAACTGCTGAAGGGCCGGTAGTTGGATAGGCCATCCATTGGGAACATTTTTAAAGAATTCTTTTCGATTCTTCAATATGAATTTTTACTATATTAATTCAAGCTTTTTTCATGTGTTCATTTCTTCTGTATATTCACAATAGACAAAACATTCATCAAAAAAAGAGCCCGAGCAAAGCCGGTTATATCAGCTAGTATATAATAAATTTAAAAAATTTTTGGTTTTGGCATAATTGTCGTTGATTACTTTATATACACACAAAAAATGAGACAGGTAACCTTTTGAGCAGTCAAAAGAAAATAGCTTCCACTTACACGTGTAAGTCACTTCCGCATCACACCATAACGAGCGCTGCATCAGCTTATCTCTTAATTACGCATATAATTATATCGCTACTGTGCACCATTTATGTTAAACTAATCTAATTGATTAGTAATGTATTATTAATAAAACAAAAATTCTCAACAGAACAGCCAAAATAATCTTTTTGTCAACATAGTTTGAGCACGTGACGTAAAACCTGTATACCCCCGATGCTAAGCAAAAATTTAATGGAATCGTTCCATAGTAAGCGTGTTCGACTGGACACCTGGAAAAAGCAATCTTATTGGATTGAAGTACTGTAAGGAAACCTTTTTG
Source organism: Rhysida immarginata (assembly GCA_023313115.1). NCBI lineage: Eukaryota > Metazoa > Arthropoda > Chilopoda > Scolopendromorpha > Scolopendridae > Rhysida > Rhysida immarginata. The sequence continues at coordinate 2,905,781 of JAHWFO010015425.1, read as the reverse complement.
CACCCGACTGTATATCACTTACAGACGCAATGTTGTTCCATTGTTGCACGTACGCTATTTGTCGGAAGAAACGGAAACTTTGCGCGCCACTCCGAAAACTTCTAAGAATGCATATCTCAAGTTTCGCATTCGTACTATTGTTGGAGACGGAGAAAAAAATTGTGGTGCATTACTTTCTAGGCTATCCTCGTACTTTCTGTAGAGCAGAGGTCGACAACGAATCGCCTGCGGGCGCTAGATCTTCCGCTATTCATTCCAGATGCGCCCTCACTAGGAGGAATCATCAATCTTTTGCTATCGAATTAATGGAAAGATCAAATAAAAATGCAATATAGCTTTCTATAGATTTTTGCTAATAAAACCGATGATTAAATGAAACTATCTTTGGTCATACACAATCGTTTCAAGGATAAAAGGTATGCATTTTACTAAAATTTGAATAAAAGTCTTGCACCTTAATTTTTAATTTAATTTTCAAATAAAAATAATCACATTGCCATTAATTAAAATTATTTATAGGGTAGATGTACCAGTAATTTACAGTTTAAGACATTATTGTGAAATGAGATTGTGTACGTAAATCAAATTGCATTTTGAAACTTTTCTAGTTATACTATTAAATTGTAAATAAAATGCAGAATGTGCCAATATCTAAACAATTACTATATCTTTAAAAGCTATTAAATTTTTTCCTAACTAATGCATGAATCACCAGTAGTTGACAGTTAATGCAGCAGAAGTTGACAGGCAGTTTCTCCAGTAATTTACAATATTTTAATTACACATTTTTATTACATATTTTTACAAAAAAAAAGTTAACATTTAAAAGTAGCGGATGAAATCAAACATTTTTTAAGAATGTGTAAAATATTTAACATTAACTAAAATTGTGAAAAATCATTTATCTTTTTTTTTTCCTTTGAAATAATAAATAAAATCAGTCCATTCCCATATAGAGTGCAAGGACCATAGAAAATGAAGGTGTTTTTCAGTAGTGCAATATCATCAGATCTTGGCCAAGAAATTGTTCGTAGAAAAACTTGATTTTTGACGATTGTTCTGCTACTTGCAAAATTCATCCAATTCATCCTGTGCTACGTGTTATCGTAGTAGTTTTTATCTTATCTTATCGTCAAAATACCAGTAGCAGTTTTCTTCTTGGAAGATAATTTTTCCTGGGCTATCTGTTGATCGTCTCTGTCAAAAAATTCAGGACCAACAAAAAGAATCGGCGAATAGGGCTTAGAAGATTTTTGTCAAAGTGGGTGATCTAGAAATTGACAGTCAAGTTTCTATACAGTTAGATAATTACTGGAAATTAAGAAGTTACACTTAAAACCATCATGTTTCCTTTATTATTATCCTACATTCAATATCACATTATTATATTTTTGCTCGTTTTTTAAACATTGAAATTATCAATAATTGACAAGTTATGTCAATTACTAGTGACACTACATATCTGGGTTCTAGTAGTTGACGGTGAATTAAAACAGTTAACTGAAATTCTGTTACTACTAAAAGTATTGTCCACTGATCACACAAAAAGGTTCACGTAAATTAATAACAAATATTGCATAACATTCATGAAATAAATTCAAGTAATCAAACCCTCGCGCAGTGGTTCATTACAAGGTTTTTTCGACTCCGTAAGGTATTGAACAAAAAAAACGTGTTTGCGGCCATAATAGAGAGCAAAGTTCCTAGGTTATACTGTTCTGAGAAGCCTAATACATTATTTAATATGAGGTGGTAACACCAGTCCCTTTTCTTGCCTTGTTACTTTATTAAAAGCCTTTAAATCGTGCATTGTCATTTACTGGTTTAATGTAATTTTATGTAAACTACTGGAAATCTACCCTAGTTTAATGTAATTTTATGTCTTATAAATAAAGCTTACGGACTATGCTAAAACCATCATTTTTATATATCATTTTTACGAAGCGGTAGAAAAACCCTAGAAAATAACAATTACATGAAAACAGATTTACGCTTAATATCCTCTTGGCAAAGCTAGGCATGGAAGCCTGACTACCTGTCCATCGCAATGCTGTTGCCAATCTTAACTGCATTGTGTTTGATTGAAACTTTAATTGTTAGCCTAACCTAATCTGATCTTATCTAACCTACAGACCTACAGATTTAATTTAACCTAACCTAATCTAACCTAACCCATTTTTGAAAATACCGTATTTACATGAATAGATGCCGACGTCAAATTTACACCGATTCCCCGTTTTTTAGTTATTTACATCGGGAAAAAAATTCTCAAATTTAAACCAATTTCGATTTTTTCAAAGTACTTTAATCCATGTGATTTTTTTTCTTTTCAATGAATAGAATAAATGCAATCAAGAGATACTGTACGGACTATACACATTAAAAACAAAATTTCTTTATTTTTGTTATTCACTTTCTTCATCGTTTGAGATTTTTTATCCTGTCGTCTTCAGTGCCGTCCATATTATTAGAAACACATTTTTGTCCCTTTAACGATAAATTCATTGAAAATACTATTCCGTGCGATTTTGATCCATTCACTTAATTATGTAACAGACGGCAACACACAGTATTTTCGTCAGCGGGCACAGATCTAACGCATTGACATTTCCTACCCAGGAATCGGGGTGACAACGTACGAAAAATAAACATAAGAATAATGAATAAATATTTTTCCATCCACATCTAAAGTTTTACCTCCTTTTTATAGCACTTGAAACGAAACTGAAAAAATAATGCTTTTTCCCAATACGAAAATGATTCGCGAGCAAAAGTGAGAGTATTCGCTACGAAAAAACAAACTGGCGCCGATCAAAAAGAAAATTTATTCCGTCGCACGCGAATTTAAATCGAGATTCACTTTTTTTCCTGTATTCGGATAAACACGGCAAATTGTTTTGACTTCGAGATATTCGACATTCGAAATAATGGGATAATTGGATGACGTTGAAATTTTTTTTAATTTAAAAAAAAAAAGTAATAGCTTTCAGATTCCTGATAGTATTGGCTATCTACCTGTACGGATAGGCACTGAATTTTGAAGTTTGTTTTGGGTGAGGAGCTTCAGCACTATATGCCAAAATGCATACAATTTGTAGGAAGCTAATTATAGGCTAAATTATACATCGGAAGGCAGTATAAACGACTGCCATATTAATAGAGGTTCAATGCTTAAGCATATCAAATTTTCCCGAAATTTCGGGGTTTTTTTCTTCCTAATTTTGACACAATGTTTAATGTAAAAAACATACAAGTCATAACATAATATTGACGCAACATCACGGGAACGTTATACTATCACATGAAGTGGTAATATTTAAGTGATTCACAAAAATACATCAGTGTAAAATGTTGGTAAGATTAATTCTGCGCCGTTCAAATGGCTTGTGGCATTTCATGTTAGCAATAAAATAAAAGTCCCCGTGATCGTTATTTAACAAAGCAATTGTTAGATTTACTTAAAATTCCTTAAGCTAAATACACTTGAAATTCTCCTATCTTATTTTGGTAAAAACAAGATTTATGTAAATAATTTTTGATGGCTGTATATATGTTGTTAGTCATCTATAGTGCTAATTAGATATATATTGGTCATTGCGCTTTAGCAATGTTTTACAATAACTCCCACAATCCCAACCCAAAATTTACGGGGTCGTTTATAATAGCAGTTAATGAAGAAAACGTCTCATTAGTTAGCAATATTGAGTTGAGTTAAACAAGTTGAACCTTATAAGTTCAAATAAAATGCGTTTCATTTCTGTTTCAATTATATATAAAGGGTTTTTTTTAATGGTGCTAGAGCAAACCATCTTCTGAATATTAAAATTATTATATCATAATAAACTACGTGTATAGTGACATTTCTCCCAGTCTAGTTATAATTTAAAAAGGTAGACAAGCCGCTACAGGCAAAATCATGGTGATTGTATGGAATTAAAATTGTTATCTCAAAGCGACTTTCATTTGTTCTTATACGTAACAGTTGATACGATAATTAATCTCTACGAAAGAGACTAGATAAGCAATATCATAAGACGGTATATATAAAATTCTATCAAGAGTATTCTCTCTTATTAGTTTATCCACCAATGACAAGCAAAATAATGATTTCATTTTGGGCCGGTAAGATCATTAGTGTAATGCCAATAAAGCAAGCAATTAACATAAGGAGTGAATTTTAAAATTCACTTTCATGTAGCGCTTAATTAAAAAATTAGTTACTAAATAGATAGAATATTGAAGCAAATCTTTTATCTTGATTTGTTCGTTTTTAAATAATTATAATTTTGATATCAAAAATTGAATTTTTCATAAATTTGTGCAATTTAAATAATTTATTTTTTACGCAGTGCTTTCAGGATTGCTGTTCATAGCAGCGGAGTCGGCAACTTTACCAAATAAGTGTCCATATGATTTTGTTTCTGTGGGTGACTACTGCTTCAAATTTATGCACATCAAAATGAATTGGATCGATGCTTGGCAACAATGTACATCCGAAGGAGGCTTTCTGGTCTCTGTACAGTCTCCGGAAAAAATGGCAGTCTTGCAGCGATACTTCGAGACGAATAACGGTAAAGCTTCTTAAATTTTCTGCTTGTGCTTTTCTTCTAAATATAAAGATTTGTATAAGGATTCAAAATTTGGAAGGGCACGTTTTTTTAAGCTTAATGAGGCTATTATAGGTTAATTTTTTAATTTATAGCGTTGCATTTATTACGAAAAATAATTATGCTTCTTATGATTTTTAAGATTAAATCTTCATACACTTGAAGAGCTGAGTCAGTTTAGTTTTCCTGCAACACAATAAGTCATGGATAAATGGAGGGATGTAGAGACCACTAATTCACAAAATATGAGCTTTTATTGCACCTATGTACATTTCGGCTGCCACACAGCCCTCCTCAGCGTTTACATTCAGACAATTCAGCGTGAAGTTTATTCTAGCATTCGTATTAAATCTTGAAGTAAGGTCGCGTAACTTGAATACTAAATTTTTTTGACACCTTTGTAAAAAAACTCAATTAAATTTTACATTTTTTAAAGTTAAGACATTGTTAGCAGTGATCTATATTATATTCTTTAAACATCGCTTTAGCAAAGAATATCTTTTTCAAAAGTCTTTAAACGCATTCTAAATCATGAAAGAATAAATTGAACGTTGAGTACAAGAGGTTGTCTTAAAAATATGTATAGCTCTATTTTATGATAAAATAAGCTTTATTTATTATAAATTATCTTATTTTTATTTTTTACCTGCTTGAGATTTTTTTATGAAGTTTTTATCATTTCAAATTATGAAAGATTTTTTTTATTGCAAAAATAACTTTGGTTAATCATTCCTTCTTTTTTTAATTTATTTATTTATTATTATTATTATTATTTTGTTAACTTATTATTTTCAGATCACCACAACTATTGGATCGGAGCCTCAGATATATTTCGAGAAGGCCTCTGGGTATGGATGGGAACAGGAGAAACGATGGAATACTCAAAATGGTGTTGGCACAGCGGTTATCCCAATGTTCATAAGAATTGCATCTTTATGAGCGGCGATGAAAACGGTTGCTGGAGCCATCATCCTTGCGACAGTGAAAATGAACGAAAGAATCCCATTTACTACATATGTGAAGTGAACAGGAAGTGAAACTGTTCTATTGAAGTTGCTTTTAAAAACGCTTAATTTGTTTTAACATGTCAAAATATAAGCTTTAATGCAGCCGTAATAAGAACATAAATCATTGTAACTTTTTATATAACCTTATTTACATTTCCTGTCATCTAATATTTCAAAATTTTATAGTTAAACTTTTATACAACTTCCAACAATATTGTGGAAAATATTTTCGAATTTAAAAGAAATTGATTGTTAGTTAAAATATGTACAAAGCTATTAAACCTCAGCAAATTTATGTATATGACTAAAAAGAGACTCAATAAAAACTCTAATTATTAACGAGACAAAGATTTTTATTTACGTAATGCTAAAATAAAATTTATAAGAATAAATCTGAAACTTCATTTTTTAGATAATTTTAATGGTATATTAACTAATACACACGCCCATGAAAATATATGTTTTTATGTATGCGCTAGCAAAAACCTAATATTAAAGGGCAAATAAAAATTATATTTTCATTTTGTTAAAATAGTGCTCTTAAGAAATAGATGTGCAGATATATAATTTTCAAATAAGCATCTTTCAATATTCTGTTTAACCATTTATGATAATAAAAGAAAGGGTGTGGGGGGGGGGGGGTGGAATAATATAAGTCATATATTTAATTAATCATATATTCATTCAAATAACCATGGCTTGAACGACGTATTATATATTAAACCATCGTTAATTTATTTCTCAACTAAGGGTACATTCACATTTATACATTTAAAAAGGGTCCAATGCGAGAAAACAAGCGGGAACAATAAGAATTTTTGTCAGTTCAAGTATTCGCTACTGCTCACATACGCAAGATATTTCTGAAAGTGAGGGACGGGATTTTCTCGTACTACATGGCCTTAGGATAGCATAATATTAACAAAAATAGCTCATCCATTCACCGTATTAACGATATATACTACAGGTTCCTCATAAGCTTAATCAAGCCCTACATGTCCACCGGCGAAGACAATTTCCTAAAAATGAACGTGTTTTATTATTTCCGTAAATATAAAAAACGAAAAAGTAGTTTGAGCCAATATTGAAAAAAAAAATTGTTACCGATGGTCATTATTTTATGGAAGTGCTCTGACATTTTGTACATATCGCTTGCATTTTTCGAATCGCTTTTAGTGATTTCATGACTCTCACCTGCCAAATCATATTCAGAATTTTGAGGAAGGGCCAGTTTTCACATGCTATGATGTGATTGCCATATAAGAAGGGGGGGGGGAGGTAGGCCGCCGTAGAAATTCGCGCGACTGTAAAGGAAAACCACTATCAACCCTGTACAGTACTGACAGAACGCATTATGACATGTACAACATTAGCGAAATACAATTGTTGTGGATAAACCCCTACCTAGCCAACACCACCTAGTTAAAGACCATAGGTCAAAAATTGGAGATTGTCAGATATTTTATTAGTATGTTCGACCTTTGGCCTCTATTTCAGAGAAGAGTAATAATCGCTTGCCGCTCATTGGTGCGATTCCTTTTGATCATTTTCTTTGAAAATATTTGTCCATTTAATCACTTATCTATTGTAACAAACAATTATATAATCTTCGAGTCCATCCAATGTACATTCTAATTATCGTTAGAATTTACTCTAATCGGAAAGCAAATTGAAACTGTTTAAAGATAATTTAAATTTAGAATTTAAAATTTTATATCTTTCTTGGTGTTGCAGTTTTCACAAATCGCATGATATGTAGACAATTTTTATCATTACTGTATTAATTTCTTATTTTCTATGTCGGTTTTTATTCACATTAAAAGAAAATGACCTTTGAGTAGCCGAAACTATTTTAAAAACGATTTCAGGTTAGAATTATGTTGAGCATTGATTGGAAACCTGTCATTCCAAAGAATTTTGTTTGTTTTTTTTATTAAAACTAAAACGCTTTTTTTCAGCCGATATCAATACGCTATTAGCTCTGAAAGAAAAGCAAATAGTGCTTCATCGTGATTCCAAATTTTCCCTATCTATTTTCTACAAATGGAAAAATGAATAAATAAATAAATAAATGAATAAATAAATATGTATTTAAAAATGCACTCGAACTCATCAGAATTCACGAAATTAATAATATTAATATATTAATGTAGAAAGCTGTTTATTTTTCTCCTTATCTTTTACTGCACTTAGATAGAAACAACGAAAGAAATTGTATATAAGTTTTTTTCCTCTTCTCTAATAAGGATAGCGCCCCTACTTTATTTACTTTTATGTTAAAAAGGATTCAAAATATATACAATTTTCGAAGTAAGAGAAAACTACGGATATATTTCCTTATTATCTACTTAAGTAGAATTTAGATTATCGAAAAAAAAAATGTAGATAAGAACCAATTAAATAAATAGCCTTTATAAGCGGGTGATAACTTTCTTGTACGACCACCACACAGGCATGAAGATGGGCCGTGAAGCTCTTACAGGTAAAAATAATAATTCACTTAAAATAAATTTTTTGCTTATACATTTCGCCATTATCCATTTATGTTAATATTCTAGTAACAATTAGCAATATATTAAGCCTAAGTAGTTTGCATATACAGATGAGTTTTATTTAAATTTTTTTTTTTTTTCCAGTTTATGTGCTTCTGTCGATCGTATTGATAGATGTAGCAATATCTGATTATGTCTGTCCTTACGGTTTCATCGAAATAGGAGACAAATGTTACAGCTTTCTGCATGAGAAGAAGACTTGGATCCAAAGCTGGCAAGCATGCGCGGCTTCTGGTGGACATCTCGCTTCCATTCAGAGTAGGCAAAAAATGGCAATGTTAAAACGTCATTTTGAAGTGTCTAACGGTAAATATTGTTCTTTTATTAAGTCTTTTGAATCAGATAATTTATAATGTCATTTATATCTTTAAATGATCATTCATAATTTATAGTTCTTTTTAAGTAATTTCACTGAATTCATATCTGTAATTTATCCTTTCTCGAGAAAGGAGAGAACGCCGGATTAAAAGAAGGGAATGTAGTTTACATTTTCTTTATTCCAATGTGATTAATTAATATATTTTAAGAGTAAAGAATACGGTCTTCCTAAATGTTAAAAAAAAAAAAAAAAATTAAAAAAGGGGGGGTTGTGAATATACCTTCTAATGAGCTACTATAGTAAATGAGCATAAACAGTTTTTAGCTTGAATACTTTTTTGCTTGAAACTCGTTTCTATGTATACTTTCGAGTTACTCAGGTTTATTAAGTTTAATGTCTCACCAGGTAAGATATTTTAACTGCCCTACATATACGTAAGTTGCATGGTTTAGATCAGCATCCAAAGGCATATTGTACTAGCAGTGTTGGGACAAAAAGTTTCGGGGAATTACTGCCGGATTTAGGACGGTGCATGTTTATCATCAATTGAGGAACTGACAAAAATAAAATTTTTACCTGACACGAAAAACTGTTTTCAGAACTCTAGAATGAAAAATTTTATTACAAAAACATCTCGAAAAGTACAGTAGCTTGAGTGTAACATGGAAATGTATGAAAAAATGGATTATAGTTTGTTTATTGTTAATTTATAATTTTAAAAAAATGAAAAATCCAACTTTTTGACTTTTTATATTTTCCATGTCAAAGTCACAATTTTTCGATATAAGTATTTGTAAGACATGATAAACAAATATTTCAATCATACTTACTTACTTTTCAAACCCGCTTATCCGTTAGGGTCGCGGGGGCAGCAGCCCTATGGAGGATCTCCAGCGATCGCGATCTTCCGCCATCAGGCGCATGTCCTCCCTGGTAATATCCAAGCGACTCGAACCCAGATTCTCCATGTAGTCTAGCCACCTGGTTCTAGGCCGACCCCTTGGTCTCTTACCCACCGGCTTGGAAAATAACAACTGCCTAGGAAGACTAGATTGCGGCATCCGTATCACGTGGCCATACCAGCGCAACTGAGATCTCTCAATGCGGAGAAGTAGCGGCTCAACACCTAAAGATTCCCTTATTGTGCTGCTGTACACTCTATCTAGTAGGGTAACACCTGCCACACCTCTCAGGAATCTCATTTCGGCCGCTTGTACCCGCGATCGCACTCTTTCGGTCATTACCCAAGCCTCATGACCATAGGTGAGAATGTGGACAAAGATAGATTTGAAGACGGAGAGCTTGGCTTTGTTACCCAGCTCTCGTTTCGTTACCACGGATCGCCACAGTTCACGTCTGACACAGCTTGCTGCACCGATCCGAGCATCCAATTCTTTCTCCTGCCTTCCATCACTCGTGAATGCAATCCCGAGATACTTGAACTTCTCCACCTGTCTCAATGAGGCTCCCCTAACATGGAGAGCACACTGAGCAGGCTGTCTTAAAAGAACCAGAACTTCGGTTTTAGCCACACTGATCTTCATTCCAGCTTCTTCACATTTGGCTGCAAACCGGTCTAGTGCATGCTGAAGGTTCGTGCGAGAAGACCCAAGCAGGACAAGGTCGTCCGCAAAGAGCAACCTCTCCACCAGGCAGTCGCCCACACAAACACGCTCATCGCCTCGGCTGCCCCTGTCTATCCAGTCCATAAAGATAATGAACAAGATGGGCGACAGTACGCACCCTTGGCGAAGTCCAACACCCACGGTGAACGGTCTTGACTTAATGCCATATTTAATTGTTACATTTTCTATACTAAAGCCATCGTCTGGCATCTCTCTTTGCTTAAACTCCTCTTGTTATTAACGCGTTTACTATAAAGTGTGCGTTTATCTATTTTTGTGGGGGGGAAAAAACTATCAACAATAAAAAATTTCTAAAAAAATATTTTCCAAAAAATGATCTCCAAAATTTTAAGGGCAAGACATAAACTGTGCTACAATAAGTGAATAAAAAAACAGTGAACTTTCAAAAATCTTAATAAAAATTAAATAAACTAAATTAAATTAAGTACAATTGTTGAGGTGAAACATCAAAAAATCAAATAATAGTTATAAAAATCAAATAAAAATATCATATCAACTTAAGTTATTTGAATGCAATGATCGCATACAGTCCAAATTTTACAGAGCGTACTTATATTTTAATAATATGAAAATTTAATTATGAGGCACATAATCTCAAAGTCTGTGCACCAAAAAAATATATTATCGCTTCCTTGAGCATATGAAGTTTTACATTTCATCTAAAATAAAATAATCAAGATTCCTTAAAAGACTCTTAATAGAAATTTAATTAGTTATAACTGAATTGTCAGGCCATGCCTGAAGAAAAAAAAATCAATTGATTTTTTAAAATTCCATTTATCCAATTCAGATATCGCTACTTACTGGATAGCAGGAACGGATATCTATGAAGAAAATCGGTGGTTGTGGATGGCAACAGGTGAACCAGTCGAATACTTCAATTGGTGTGCAGAAGACGTCCCCCCTGATCGCCACAAAAACTGCATCGCCATGGTCGGTGAAGAAAATTTTTGCTGGATCGATTTTGATTGCGAAAATCAATCTGATCTCGGAGAATCATTTTACCCTCTCTGTGAAGCAGATAAACAGGAAATAAAAGTTTAATCAAATATATTAAGAAAATAATAAAAAAATTTCTTAACATCTAACCTATGTGGCATTGTAATCGTTATATGTTTATATCACTATCCACAATTTTTTGTAGATTTATTGTTCAATTTGCGTGAAATTAATTTTTGTTTCATTGATTTATGACTATTAAACATTATACGAAATACTTCCTTAATTTTGTTTTACTGTACATGAAGTTTTTTTTTCATTATTTAGTATAGTTTGAGCTGTACTTCTATCTTTTTTTTTTTTGGAAACACTATTTAAGGAATTAATAGATTCTAATTTTAAATCATTTCTACTTTCCGAGTAATAAAAGAAATTATTCGAAAAGTAATAATGAAATATAAAATTTTCTAACCTGCTGAATTTGCAGAAATAAATATAAAAGATTAAACTGCGACTTTTTACGAGTGACTCCATTAAAAACTTCCAAAGATCATATTATAATACAAAATTATTTTTTCTAATTTCATGGTTAACTTTCATAAATGGACTCAGAAATAAATGCATTTTCATAAGTTAAATATATTTTTCATAAGTATGCATTCATCATAGTAAGTAATAAAATATTTTTATAAAATTGACCAGGATCCGCCTAATGTGGCAAAATAAGCTAATTTGATTTATTATTTTCCGACAATCTTATACATTTCTTATTAAGAGCTGAAGAGCTGAGATTGAATACCACCGAATAAAATTAAAATAAATTGCGAAGCCTAATCTTCATATCGATGTTTAAACCCTCAAAGATAAGCAACACTGGACGGTGGTCAGAGGATAAGTCGTCTACCGTATAGATATTATAGTGCATGGATAAACCTTTAAGAGCAGCAATGCCTAAGCAGCAATGCAGCAAGGCCCGCGTCAGGAGGGATCGTCACTAACTTACTCATACAAGAAACTTTGCTGCAGTAATCCGAATAACTCAGAAGGGATCGCAAAAGTCATTTTTATTTCCAGTATTGTTATTAATGAATATTCGTACATTAAGTCTGATAAAAAAAATATGGTTCCTAGGTTCCTTCAAAGATTGGCATAAACCTAATTATAAGTCCAATAGCAAAATATAAAAGCCATTATGTACATGTTAAAATATGAATCACTCTTATCTGATTTTGTACAATATGGACCCAAATTGCTCGTTTGAGTTAGCGTATTAATTTCCGTGCATAGAAACCGGCCTTAATATTCATGTGTTTAATGTCGGGGGGGTGGGGGGGGGGGATATGGAATAAATAGCAATTTTATGAGTGAGTTTTTTAAATCAATGATGACAAAATAATTCTTTTAACTTCATTTATTTTTTTATTGGCTTGGATTTTTGTGTTTGTAATTATTTGTGAATATAACTTTTAACAATGCGATTTTTGAAGAAATTAAGAAGTATGCGAGATGTTATGTGAGAAATGATCATAAAAACACTACGTTCACACAGAAAGATTTGTTTTTCCTATCTTTCAGTATACTGGAGGATATCATTAACTCGCTAGCGAATGTATACAGGGTGTTCAATTTATCTGAAGACATTGAAATATCTCGAGAACCACACATCGGATCAAAAAAAGTGTGGAATGAAAAATGTTCGTCTCGAAGGGGGACATTTAATGATACCAAACTCGGATCGCTGTAATCGACAAAAATCAAAATGGGTAAAAAATCGTTGAAAAATGGCGATATCTCAAGAAATAGGGTGGGCAATTATGGTGTCATTAAGTATCATTTGTAAGAAAATCAAAAACATTTAATTTTATTTTGCTGATCTGATACCTATTTCTTGAGATATCGCCCGCCATTTTTCAACGATTTTTTACCCATTTTGATTTTTGTCGATTACAGCGCCATCTGTGGCCGAAATGACTCGAATCGTAGGTCAAATTAGGGTAATTTTTTCTGAAGAATCCGAATCTGCAATAAAAAATGGGGGTTCCCATTTAAATTTTTTAACTCCTCCCTCCCCCACCTCCAGGAGTCGAGTTTGGTATCATTAGATGTCCCCCTTCGAGACGAACATTTTTCATTTCACACTTTTTTTGATCCGATATGTGGTTCTCGAGATGTTTCAATGTCTTCAGATAAATTGAACACCCGGTATATAAAGAAGGATGTTTGTTTGTTCGTTTGTGGGTTTGTGGGTTTGTTTGTTTTTTCTTATGCAAATCTACAGTTTTATTCCGATCTTGATGAAATTTTGCATACTTGACCTTCAAACCATGAGGAAGGTGACTGTCTACCTCAGATTTCGGAAAAATAATAATTATCGATAAAAAATCGATATTCATGGTTATGGAAGGGCATATTAATTAGAAATATCTCATGACCAACAATGCAAGGCAAAGTTTGTGCAACAATAGGCCCGTCGTGTTCGCATCAACAATGGTCTCAATGCGCAATTCACCATAACAATGAGCACAAAATTATTCAATGAATTATAACAATGAACATAAAATGATGATGCAATGACAGAACATTCGTTTCCAAGAATTATTAATAATGAACAGGAAATGGATATAATAGACGATATAGATAGGGCAGTCTCTCTCGATGAGGCAAAGGAGGTACACGTGTCTTCCTTCAGCTCCTTAATAAGCGTTCAGACAATGGGAAAAGTGTGTGTGTGTGTGTGTGTGTGTGTGTGTGTGTGTGTGTGTGTGTG